>WURT03164583.1:0-10624 GCA_009936505.3 Holothuria glaberrima | reverse complement strand
TGGCATGCAATAGGTATTTGACAAGCATAGATATGATATGTAGCACCATTTACAGATTAATTACCTATAGAAGAAAATATTGGTATCGCAACCACAATCGATTCCTTAAGAGTAGGTGTCTAGTAGCCGCATTGTAACGATCATCCTAGAACATTTCATGTAAAAAGACAGAAAAATCGAGAAACTAATAAGCATTCATTTAATTAAGTCATATAATACAAAGTCATTTATAGGCTACTAACTCGAGCACTTATTTTACCACACCTGATTATGACTTGTTGCATTAAGTACGACAAGGGAAAAATTGATAATTCAGACAGCACACGGTATATCTCGACACAGGGACCACAGAGACCGGGGCTTGAATATATTAGACCGCTTCGATGATTCAAAACTGACTCCGAGATCCCTACGACGGTCTACGGAATATCGTCATTGATGTGTGGAGCCAAGCTCACCTGAACTAATATTATAATGCCAGCACTTACAAGGATGGTCATATTAAACTAAACGTATATTGCCACTGTAAACTTAACAAACGCAGTACTTTTGTCGGCTACCAGGTACTCCCCCGACTGATGACTCAGTGGTTGGACCATACCCTACCGTAGTCACACCGGAAAACGCTCCAAAGGATCGAGTACTGATCGTCCAGGACTATACTTTTGCGAAATACTTGGGATTTCTCCAGGTTATTTTCGATGATGATGGAAAGATCACAGAATATGGTGGGAATCCTATCACTCTCAACTCTACTATTGAAGAAGGTACGTTTCAGTATTACATTGTTGGTTAGTTGTAAAAATATCCACATCAGTTACGAAAACAAAATCCGATTGAAATTATTTTTCTTGTTTGAAGTTCTCGTCAATGCAATACAGTAGGACTGTTTTGATCTTGACGATGTTCCTATGGTCAAAGTTCTGACAAAAAGAACTTTAAAGGTAATATATATATATATATATATATGCATGATAGATGCATGTCATTCGTCTTTTCCAGATCCAGCCACTTTGGCAGAAATTAATGAATTCGCAATTCCTGTCAAGGAATATACCGAAAATGTTATCGGGGAAACGTTTGTCTTTTTAAATGGCGAAACACCTATTTGTCGCACAGTAGAATGCAACATGGGTAACGTGGTGACGGATGCTATGTTGGAAGATCTCGTGACTTATCAAAACGAGGACTCTTGGAGTGACGTCGCTATCAGTATCATGAATGGAGGCGGTATTCGTGCTTCGATAGCTCAAGGTAAATGTCACCATTAAAATTACGGCATGCAGTTCCTGCCCCTGAAATAGTTGGCACATGGTTGTTGAGGTGATCTTCTTATTTAATGTAAACTTTACACTACAATAAGAAGACAGATCAAGCGTTACCGCTATTAAACTGAAGAGCATACTTGATCAGAAAGCTGAAGCAGCTTGTTATCGTATTAATTTTTACAATAGTTGCATTTGAATATGGAAGACTTGGCCGGTGGCTATGTGTGACACCTAACACTTCTTCAGGGCTGACATTTTTTTGTTAAATGTATTTTGTCTTATTTTCTGACAATCTAAATACCTTGTACTCCTGGGTGACGAACCACAAAATTGCTCATCTCAACACATGCATTTCAGAAGTGTTTTAATATGTATTAGAGTTGAATGAGTGAAGTAAAATAATTAACAAAAACATAGAGATTGTAGCATGAAATCAGCCTCTGACTTTATTATAGGCCTTTAATATGGGCTTTCATTTTTCAGTTTTTGGGCCATGCATAAAAGTGGCGATATCTTGACAACCAAATAAGATACAAAGATTTAGGTCATTGCATGCATTAAGCTTGGATCTGACCTCTTTTGAGTCCTTTCCTATATGTTACGAATCTCTCGACTTCGCCATCTCTCCTAAATAAAATTAAAAGTTGAATGTTAGTACATACGAAAAGTGGAGGCAAATGATTGCTGCTTCATTGTAGAGCACTCACTTACTTTTGTTTACTTAATTTACAAATCGCTCGACCTTTTGGCAGGTGAAATTACCGTTGGCGAAGTTACAACAGTTCTTCCGTTTCAAGGAACTTTTGATATCTTCGATTTGGAAGGAAGATATCTTTTGGAAGCTTTGGAAAATGCTGTTTACAATTATAATGATACTTCCTTATGGGGGCGCTTTTTACAAATGTCAGGTAAGTTCATCTTAATTTAACACCCTAAAATACCCAAGGTGTGTTCCGAGGAAGCCTACTCAATATTCTTGGTCGGTCATTGACCAAATTTGAGAGACCAGACTGGTTAATAACTAGACTCAAAGTTGGCTTGAATTCACTCATCTTTGGAGCTATGCATTGGGAGACTTGAGTGATTAGTGCCGTTTATCCATTTTAACTCGGAACATTGAACACAGTTTTGAACAGGAGTTCTAAGGGGTGATGTATTTTAAAATATGAAACGGACACTTTCATAATTACATTGTTCTAAGAATTAAAGATTTCTGATGGCATTGTATCAGACAAAAGAGTAGTTTGTTTGAACTTTATCTAGGACATGAAAGTCTTAAGTAGAAGCAGGTGAAATATCAGATTGGCGTAATAAAATAGTAAATTTTATACTTGCAAACACAGTCGAGTTTTCCTTGAGTCAATTTGAAGCGGAAGCTGGAATGAGCTTTATGAGAAAATGAGGTGATGGGGATGATTTCTTATGTATAACAAAATTTTATTTTTCCAGGTAATTAGTACTGTGTTGTTGTTCCTACCCATTACTTAGGAACGGTTACAAGCACGAGTTGGATGTTCTGTTTAGACAGTACAAATACGATTTACACCCACAAAATAACACACATAATTTTGTTATGGCATCATTAACATGTTTCTGCGTCTTTTCATTACAACATGGATAATTTCGAATCACATTCAAACCGTTTTTAGGAATGAAAACTTTGTGAAACACTGTTTGCACCCCAAAACGCATATATACTTTGTACACACGTTCAAATGTTTCACATTTGCCCTACGTTTCTTGTTTAAAGACAGAATTGCATGGTAGAATCGGGACTGTCTAGGATGAGACGATTTCCCCTTTAAGGCCTTTTAGTTGCTTGGCATGTCGTATATTATTGCCAAAAAGACCGCCAGTACAAGCTTATTTACAACGTGTAGGTGAAAAAGTGGTCACTGATTTGCTATGCAAGACTTAAAGTGTACACGGATAACTCGAAAGTAAATATTGAACTAAGGCTTATTATGAACTGGTTGTTTCCTCAGGAATACTTGTGACGTATAACCTTAACTTTCCACCTGGTGAAAGGGTGGTTTCGGTTGAAGTTAGATGTACGGAATGCTCTGTTCCCGACTACGAACCACTGAAACTGGACAAGACTTATAAGATAATAGCGCCTTCATTTATCGTCGGTGGCGGAGATGGATATACCATGATAGCTGACAATCTGAAAAATCTAGTTACTGGTAAGTTAACAGGAAAGATCATTTCCAGATTCTGGAATTCGATACTCCTGTCATACAAAAAAAGTCAGGCTCTAGCGGATCTTCACTCAAAAGTCTACGAATTTGTACCACAAAGATTGCAAAATACTATTAGTTGTGCAATTTCCACGACCACTGTTCTCTTATTAAAATGCTAAGAAACAAATATTAAATCACTGAATTTCCTTAATTTCGTGGGAGGTATAACTTGGAGGTTTATATCCGAGCACAAATATCAATATAGGAGTTGGACGACTAATGAGATTCTTCTTCAAACCTTGTACGTATAATTTTCTAGTTGGTTACTTTGCTTTTTTAGGGGAAATATTGCGCTTTAAATGCACCAGCATTGCATCCAAAGAAAATACCTTAAATCATTGTTGAGCCGTTCATCCTCACCAATTAACTCTACCAATAATTTTATCTTCTCAAAATATTATGCAGTACATGAGTAGCGGATGTGGCATCGTTTGAATTTTCAAAACTTTGGATGAACATTTTTTTTTGCCTTATTTTGAACTGTCTATCATTCTGTTTCTTTAAATATAGGTTTTAAAAAATGAAAATTTCTGTGAAACAAACAATAATTCCTTTCAAAATGATAAGTATCTACCTTTTACCGAAAGTTATGATTAACATGTCTTGCATTAAATATGATAAGCCTGGGTAATGAATATATGATTTTAAAATGATCTGGTTCGTTTAGTCATTTGTTACCGTAATGAAGTACGTGGTAATTCTTGAACATGACTGTGCATTACAGGCTAGTATTACAGTTTCAAATGAATTCTTTAGCAGGACTTACGTAAAGCTAAAGATAGACAGTGTAAGATCAGTGTTCACGTACGCACGCAACCATCAGCAAACTAGCACTTTGACGTTTTGCGCATCGACCCATTTCACCCAAGTCACGTTTTCCTTTTTTCCCCCTTTCGCAACTGGAAAGTTGTGTGGGGTGGCTATCATGAGTTGTGCACCCTTAACGCATTCTGATGAAGCAGTATATGCTCTTAACGGTGTATGAGTAACACAGATTGGTCACTTGCGCACTCTTATTTAAATGGGCTTTGTTTATACCTTTACCCTATCGTTTTTTATGGAAAGCGGATGCCCATGCATGGAGCCCAAATATTAGGGTAAAAGTACCAATTTAAGTCGTTCTATTCAGCACTCTACGTTCAAAAATCACGCATCGCAACAATGCCGTTGTTCCACACACTTTGTCTGGTGCCTGCCTTCATAGGAAGTGTCCAATATGTACGCCTCTTTTTCATGCTCATGTTTTAACGAGTGCGGTACTCATTTACTTCCGCTGGACCGGCAAGTCTTGTGTACGATTGACAGGGCTTTCATCAAAATTCTTTCTTGTAAATTTATTCTTTCTTGTAAATTTATAAGGAATGTTGGTATTGCTGCGAGTTCTGAAAACGAATGCACTAATTTCATCCCTGTCGAATCACATAAAAGTATCCGCAAGTGTCCTACTCAACTGTGCTATTTGGATGAAAAGGTCTGTTCACGGACTTTTCGGTCGCACTGATTTCTATTTTTTTCTTTTGTCTTTTACTAGGCTACATTAAAACTTTCTACTCTTGTCTTTCTGTATGTTTATCTTAAGCCGTGAATCAATGGAAAGACGTTCAACATCAGACTTTAATAATTGCAATACGTGATCGGAAATGGGAGTATAAACAACCGGCGCCATGCTAAACGGAGAGCCTGCTGACTTAGCGCTATCGCTACTACTGAATTATTTCAATCCCATTTCCCAAGCTCCTTTTTCATGGGAAACATAATCACTAAAATCTGCAGTAGAACACACTGGCCCCTGAAAACTATACTCCAAGTCCAGGGATTCCCAACCTTTTTCTGGAGGCAACCCTATTTCAGATAGCAGCATGAAATCGTGACTCCAATTACCCCAAAAGAATCACAAATTCACCTTTGCACTTACTGTTGACACTGAGGAATGACACTGTGTGGAGTTTGCATTTGGAAAGAAGTCGCGTAAGCAATGTGTTTAGTCTGTCGTTTCTAGTACTAAATAATTGATGGATAATGGATATTTACAATGTTTCATTAAGGAGTTACAAATTTTTAAATATTTTTGAACTATTTCCGACCCCATGATAAGTGTTTCGCGACCCTAATTGGGGTTGCAACTCCATGATTGGTAAACCATGGTCCAAGAGGTACACCAGTCTTATTTTATTTATTTTTGTCCCCTCCGGCACAACTTGGAGAGGAGGCAATTTGTTTAACCAAATACTGAAAAGTTCTCTTCTAATTAGCACGTTGATACGCGAAACACTGAACTCTTTACCGTAGTTGCTCCATAACAGTGCGTCTACTGCAGTGATGTGACCCTTCTAGTCATCGTGACTACAGAACGTCAATGGCAGTGAAAACAGAAAACCAAAAGGATTAGTGATTCCTTGCCGAAAGGGGATGCTTTGTTACACAGAGGTTTATCACACAAATTCATACTTCTTGACTATATCATTTTTAAGAAGCGTTCACAATTTGACCTCTGCCGACCTCACATGACCTTTGAACCCCACCAAAACTTAATACGAAAAAAAGAAAAAAAAAGCCCAGAAGAGATTTGTGTGTGCTCCCTCTGTTGTAATGTCATGTTTACAAAGTGCAACTCTGGTGACCTTAAATGACACGTGACCTCCACCAAAACAGATTTCCTCCACTGAACATAACAAATCTATATACTAAGTGTAAATAGTTCCTGTCTTTCACATCTTTATATATCATGTTGATAACGTTTTACATTTTTGACATTTGGTGACCTCAAATGACCTTTGAACTTCACCAAGAACAATAGGGTTCTTCCTCTCAACATGAAAAATCTATTAACAAAGTATAAAAAGTGTCTGCAATTGCTACCCTGAGATATCGTGTTTACAAGCTATTTATAAGCTTTTGCAGCTTTACCTCCGGTGACCTCAAATGACCTTTGACCACCACCAAACACAATAGGGTTCTTTTTTCATCATGATCAATCTATATACTAAATATGAAACGTGTCCATCATTGCTATCTTGATATTGTGTTTACAATTTTTCTTGGTTTTGACCTATGTTCACCTTAAATGACCTTTGACCTCCACCAGAACAATAAGGTTCTTCCTCCCAACATGACAAATTATCTTTATGAAGAGTGTCTGTCGTTGCTAGCCATTTACAAGGTGTTTGCTGTTTAACCTCCGACGACGTCAGATGACCTTTGACCTCCATCAAACCAACAGGGCCCTCCCTCTTAACATGACAAATCTATTGACCAAATATGAAAACTGTCGGCCATTGCTATCTTGAGATGTCGTGTTTACAAGGAAATCAGTATTTTTACCTCCACTAACCTCAAATGACCTTTGACCTCCACCAAAAACAAATAAAGAATATATAATAAAATGGCAAAACAAGCAAAGAGTTGTGAATGAAAAAAACTGCTCTGTATACTTACCTTTGAAACTTTCTCTTCATTTCAGGGAGTCTTGATTCCACCGTCTTCGGTAACTTCATCGAGAAACATTCCCCACTCCTTCAAGGGAAACAGAGACGAATAACTTTCGACAGTGCAGTGATACCATCCTCTGTCCTGTACACTGTACTTGTACCACTTACTATGAGCGTACGACACGTCATAGGCTACTGAAATCAGTATGTAAGGTCAAGGCATTTAGTCACAAAGTCAAAGCAGGAAATACCACCTCCCCGGTCAAAGGGCTTGCAGTGCTTGAAAAGCTTGTGACTAGTTATATCCGAAGAAAATGGCAAATATCAATTAAGCTTGCTAACAAACAATGTCTGCGTTATAAGTAATGTGTTATGTTGACTCCAATGAGGAGTGTATTTGGTGCTCATCTCTGGTCGCCAAAAAAAATGTAGAAGTTTATTAATATCCATAACAGCTAAAGAACTTACGTAAAGACACAAACATATGGTGGTTCCTCAAAACATTTTGCCTTCCAGGGATGTTTGGCTCAGATTTGTCTCAGTTGAGGTTACTCTTGGACCGTGCCAAATGGATCTTGGATAACCACAAGTGAAATCACCAATTATTTATTTCCATTTAAGTTTAGAATTTCAGAGGATAACAAACAGGTACCTTTAGATTTGTTAAACATTTTGTGTGAGGAAGCGAAAGCAAAAACACTTCGACAGCCTCAGGAAATGCATACAAACATTTCAGGCCCTACTTATTTTAACAGCGGGACCGACTTTGAAAGTGTGTGGGAGTCTTTTGGCTTGAAATTTATGTGTTTCCTAGACGTAGGGTTTAGGAGGTGTGACCTTCCTTCTTTGAAAAGAAAAATAAGTCAGACTTAACAAAATTGAAATTGGTGCTATGTGCTCCAAAATTTGGGGTAGAATTTACCTTTCAAGCATTGTTTTGTTTTCACTGTAAAAATTGTACTGTGGTTCCCAACTTATAACTTTAAGTACAATTCACTGATGACATTTTTTACATGGAGGCTGCATCTGCGTAAGCCTATTACTGCAAGCAAGGGAGGCACTCAAGAAGAAGCGGATGCCTTTAGTTCCCTTATTTTTTCTTAAAATAGATTGCTTTCGCCGCCATTAAGGACAATTAGCTGAGTAAATCCTGCGCCCTCTGTTATGTATCTTGAAATGAAAATGAGTTATTCTGAAGGACAATTATTACAAAAAACATGTTATCTGGAAAGTATTTATTGCAATTTGAAAAGACTTTGATGAAGTGCTAGTAGTTGTCATGTCAGTGTGCGAGCTAGGGTTGGTCCATCTTCAATTCTTTCGGGATTTAGGGCAACGACTACTGTTAAGTTGCAAAGCCCAGATGATCAAGATTTTTATTTAACCACGGCATTAAAATGAAGCTTGGATGTACATGTTCAAAAACGTTATTTGTTGAAGGATAAACAGGCAGCATAGATCATTTATATCAGAGCCTAGACTAACTACTTAAGATCACAGCCTTGACTAACCATCAGGTAAGTTGACTGGGATGGCAGTTGGTTAGGAAAGTGGATGGCAAAAGGAATTTGGACTGGTAAATAATTTATTTCAAGCTGTCATATATACAGAAAAAAATAACATTCTAGACAGTATAAGTTATCAATATTTGGCAGAGAGTTTATCTTGATCTTTTAGTTACTTTCCAAATGGATTTCAGAAGTAAAACAAATATTTTTACTCAGTTTAAACATGATTGCAGTCAGGTCGTCTGTCTTAGCTTTGTGCTGTTACAAAAAATAAGAGACGTTAGAGTACTATTTATTTTATATTAACATAGCGTTTACTGGGCCTAAGTTATAGTATTTTATTCTTGAGAGAGAGAGAGAGATCGCAATCGGGGTTGAGTAAGAGCGAAGTCGTTCACACGTGAAAAAAGATGACTCATGATGTAAGGTAATATCTCTGTACGGCAAACAAATATTCTCTTATTACTTTTAAGTTACGGTATCCCTATGCTTATTGTTCGCACTAAATTTGTCGATCCGGTGATTCCTAGATGATAATGCGAGGGGTATTTTTATAACTTGCGGCTAGTGCACAGTTTACCCTTGTTAAAGTTGATAAAACATTAGCCCAAGATTCCACAATCTAAGCACCATGTAGGAAACTATGGAGTATTGTAAACACGTTATTTATATGTTTATGTACGTCGGCTTTGTTCACCATGTCATCTATTTTATACGAAAACGATAAGTCAAATAAAAAAAATGAAATGTTACCGTCATTATCCTTGACACGAGTCAGATCTAGAACACATTTTTGGACATACATAGTTGCCGACAACAATCTCTCTTTTGTTGTAATCTTCTAAAGATGTAATAAGTTTAAACTTAGGAGAAACTAAACACAAACGTTTAAACCGTCTGCGCCGTCTTGAAAAGTTCACACCATGTTGCAGGCTTGGCGGACGTTTCTTACTCCGGCACCTATATTGGCTGCACTCGTAATACCAACGTCCGCGAACTTTCGCAATAATTCTTCGTGACACTGCGTAAAAACTGTACGTAATTTAACAATTTATGTACACGATCACAACATACACAAGTAATAAATCTTCAACGAAAGATCGACTAAAGCAAGTCTGATTATCATGCTGTTTCAGGCGACCAACCTTAATGGGGTTTTAGTGTGTGATTTCTCCAGCTTCAAGCTCACACAGTGAAGTCCCATTGACTTACTGTGTAAAAGTGAACGTTTAAGCTGACGCTTCTGCGTGCAATATTGATATTCATATCTTGAAACCAATCAACAGTCGAGAGGTAAACATCAAATTAGGCTCATGAATATAGTGAAATTGGATGATCTTTGTCATTGTTTGCAGGTGTTAGAGTATGCTCGTCCAAATTACATATTGAACACCTGCTATGAAGGTAACACACCATGAGAATTTGCGCATTTCATTTACATAGCCGGTAATTTCAGTAAGAAAGTAACTTACTATTTTTAAGCGCGTTGGGGCACTTTTTAAACAAACCAATACATTGTCTGAAGTTGGGAAAGGATGCGTGAATTGATAGAAAGCAGCAACAGCAACATATAGCCTCATACTTCTTTTTCCCGCTTGCATACCGTGCATCAGCATAAGTTTGACTACCAGTACACTCTCGAAAGCTTTGGTCGTGATGAAGAGTTGTTTTGAATTTTAAAACAGTGGCGTTCAGTGGGCTGTTGACAGATTTATAATCATTAAGCCCTTGTTCCCAATCATCCTTGTTGTTAAGACGGTAGCTAAGACATGAAGTACCAATTGTACGTATTCGACAAGAGTATTAGATGCCCTCAAGTAGAACGTTCATTCATTAAATGAATATCACCTCACCGTTAAACAATTCAAACAGGTATCAAAGTAATTACAATAATCAGTTGGATGTGCTTCCAAAGTAACACCTTCCTGGTTAAACCAAATCGAGACAAAAGATTCAAAGTCCCTCTAACTCTTAAAACGTTGTAAACACTAGTGTCAACTTTAAGGAAAAATAACACAATAATATCTGACCAATCTGTTTGGACAAAACAACATTTACCTCCGAACGCAAACATTATTTCGAAACGTGGCACTCGTGGTGAGTACTCACGATGCAGATCATTGTTTGTTATTTTATTGGTTGTTGAGAAACTATCCCATACGGGTATTCAAAAGAAA
>WURT03164572.1:0-10625 GCA_009936505.3 Holothuria glaberrima | reverse complement strand
AACGCATGACTGAACTCTCTCTGCTAACTGACATACGCCCTCTATATAAATAACAACAAAGACATTCTGCCCGAACAACGCTCTCGATATTATTATCCGTCACTGTAACAAATACTCCTACTATAGACCGATCAGAGAGCTGAAAGGCAGTGTTAAGATCCAAGGATAGAGCTACGAGTTACGATCTTTGGTCTAGTGATCCTTCGATCTAGTTAACCCTACCCGGGTTTTATGGTAGTTAATGTAGTTCTTAGGAGAAGATTTATACAAGAGTTCAGTAAGCGTGTACCTTGCTATGATCTGAACATTAGACGACAGAAAAAAAAAAAACTGATCTCGTCAGTGCCGGTCATTCAAGATCCTTTTACGGTAGGGGCTTAAACTTATAATATCATTGTTGCAATAGCAGGCAAGGGGAATCCCGGGTTTGGAGAAAGGGGCTCATTCTTAAGGTCGAAGCCCACGCATAAAGATTTCCGAAAATGCCATCAGAGCAGGCAGTGGCGAGTCTAGGGATTCTTAAATCGGAAAGCGCTACCTCAAAAGGGCGCCCTACGGGATCACAACCGACTTAAGCCCCACCCATGTTCTGCTAGTTAGGTGGAACAGGACTTTGCCATCATAATTTCTCGTCCCTCGCCGTACGTGTGTTAGTCTTGTTCAAGACTATAGTTCGTTTCCGTCCACCACACATCGGCTCAGAAGCTTACGTACCAGTGCGCCCTCTTCCGCTCTGCTATTGAACTACTCTAAACTATAGTTCTGCGCGTTCTGGAGCGGGAAGTCTACAGGCGAGTTCAATAGTAGAGCTACAGAGGGCGTACTTGTAAGTATGGTTCGCAGCCGATGTGTGGGGGACGCAAAGTGAACTAGAGTCTTGAACAAGACTATACGTGTGTTGACAGTATGTGGAAAATAAGGCATCACAAACGCACACAGTAGGATTTTAGGACTGCACCTTTACAACACAAATTGGACTTCTGCGTCTGCCGTGCGTGGGTTACCATAACGAGAAAGATTCGCATCCCTAAGTAGAAATCGCACATGTAGGCTACTAGAATTAAACGTCCACCATGTGTGAATCAATAGTAATCGGGAATATTGTCAATAAATCGATTACAACTGTTAACACTATAAGATATGCACGGAATAAGGCTTTACGGAAAAATGTAACCCCGTGGGCGTTGAAATGTTTTTCCCAGGACGGATGGGCGATTTACGGAAATTTCCATTGAAATCATAAAAATGATAAATAATACTCAGGTTAGGGTTAAGGTAAAAACTGAAATTGCCCCCATTCGTCCTGGGAAAATTATCAGGATTCCCGGAGACATAATTCCACCAAAACAGTCTTTCTCAACGGGTTGGTTTTGGCCCGTGGGCCCTGGAGCGCCGTTTGTCGGCCACAAATTCAACAGAAAAGCATAAAAAATCAGTAAGCCTGGATTTCTGTCATCAGTCTTCAACATAGTTTATCTCATCCAAAATATATAGAACTTTAGTATATAGGCTAGTGTAAGTTTCTCAGTGTTGAAACTTGTCTCGTACAGTCAAGTTTTCGATGTGAATGGAACCCCATTTTTCAGTTATGGTGAAAGATTGTATTTGGGTAACCAAAATTACAATCACGTCGGTGGCCTTACGTTTCAAAGGCTGAAAAACTGGAACTGATTTAAACTGGACCTGATGTGGAAAACATGCGTTAGTAAAACCAAGTTTCTTACTGCAGGCTATGTGGGAAATTTTGATATTAACTGTCCGACGATTGCTGGATTAAATATGCCAAACGAAACTTAGGGACAATTACTAAAATTGAAGAGAAGTGAAATGTGTATTTTCATGACATAAAGAAAACATACCCAGTTTTCTTATCATGAATGAAGAAACTCAAAAGCATCAACTGAGTCTATCTTCAAAATACAAAGAAGAACAGATAGTACATTTAACTATCTCAATGCCTGTCCGATTATATTCGAAAATATTGTCGGCTTTAGTATACCTTCCTCACAAGTAATCAAATGATCTTTACCGCTCAGTGAATCCAAGTCATCATGGCTGCCTTATATCGGAAAGCCGTAATATGTTAGAAATATCAAACAGCCTTTTCCCTGGAAAAAGAAAGACAGAGAAGCTGTAGCAATAAAAGATGTGGCAAGATTTTACCTTACAGGACAAAACTCCAGTTTAATCTTTAAGGTATTGTTTGCATTAATTATAATAAATTGGACAATTGTATAACTTCTTGTAGGAGACGGTGTCTTAAGTTCAAATCAGTCACTCATCAAAAGGCATGGCTGTATGCAGTCTTTGAGTGTGAAGGACTTTGGAATCTCTTCTATAAAAGGGGTTGCCCAAAGCAATCAGTACGATGCGGAGAAGTGCTAGTCGAAAGTGAATGGGAGACCTTCATAATTCGGACGTGACATGCCTTGCCATTCTTTTGCTAAACTGCAAGGGCTGGAGGAATAAAAGAACGGCAGTTTCACAGCTTTAAATGGGAAGAGAAAGGAGGATACGGGCTTATTTTATCTTTTCAGCAGTGTGCACGGTCACTTCCAGAAAATCGTGAAGGGGAGTGACCGGGTTACATGTTCATTAGCCCCAAGCAAGCAATGTAAATCATCTCTCAGATTAATGAAAAAGAAACTTTTAATTTCAGTTAAGAGTGCAAGATTGTTCAGGAATGTTATAAACTTTCATGCAACTCGGTCAATATTTCAGTGATGAAGCTCGATCTATTCACGACCGGATGCCTAATATTACCGATTTTATTAATTCAGACTTTTCTGTTTAGTGACGCCGCCAGGATTTGATGATGGGGGACCATAAAAGATGTCGTAATCCCACCCCAGATAAACCCAGAAAGTCACAGTAAAGTGTGCATATGCCTATTTACGATGGTTTATCCCAAGAATGGACCTTCCTTTGCCACCTAGTGTGGAGATGCCTTCCTGGTAGGGCTTTAAGAGAAGGGCCCCCTCCCTTTTTAAATGATTTGTTCGTTTAAGATGCCTTAAATGCAAAATGGTTCCATCTTTACAAAAATTTTGAACTGATCATATGTTGAAATATTCTCATACTTTAGTGAACTCTTATTTAGGGGAGGGGTTGTAAGGGAGGGTCTTGTATCTAATGGGCGGGGAGGGGTGAACCTCCTCTTGAGAACTTCTGTTTTGTAACGTGGTATTAATGCACAATGGTGCTACGTTTGGCAAAGTTTTGTACTGAGGCTTTACCGTTATTTCGTGATATTTTGCCTGCGATATGGTTCCCATCTAATACTGATACCATGAGACCGGTACAAAGCCTCCTGTAAGGTCTGCAGTGTTACAAAATGGGAACATTATAGAATGATGCTTTAAAGTACTGAAATCCAAATGACATAACAAGCACATCACACACCAAGCTCTTCCCAAAAATCGCAAGGTTCACTACGTTTGAAAGAGGATCCAAATGAACAGCTTCCAATTGAGAATGACCGAGAGGGGTAGTGAAGGTGCAACAAAAGGGTAAAGGATTAATAAGCATGTTACAAAAATGTTATTCTCCATAAATACACTTAATGACCGTTAGATAACCTTTTGTGATGAGTAATATTACCTCAAACCATGTTCATCACTCTACAAATACTGCGCAATACAAGATTGCCACTTGCATGCCTGAGGCTAGACTTTACTTCTAGTTTCCAAATGGTTCTCGTCAGAAAAATTCCGTGCGTTATCGTCCTAAAAAATGGTCACTGGCGTGGAGTGTAAACCTTGGCAATTGGGTGCAAAACGCTCCTAAATTTTGCAGTAGAATGTTATTTAAAACCCTTACCTGTACATTTGAACAAATTCTTTTGAGATGGTAAAGAAAAGACCAGATTAGAGCACCCCAAAATTTTGATAGTTTGCGAAAAATTTGTGATAGAAAAAATTGAAATAGATCCATCTCTCATTTGAAAAAACACCTCACCCCCTGTTCTATGGATTAAACGCCTTTAGAGTTAATTTAACAAGGGAAGAATTTCAATAATCGTTTGGGGCACACCCCGCCCCCCCCTCCTGCGCCACTGATTATGCTAAAATAGTACCATGCCTTATCAAACTTTTGTCCCTCTTGACTTGACAGGGAGCGCGGAGACGGGGCTACGGGGGCTTTAGCTCCCACACTTTTTTACCGTGAGAATTTTGGGCCGCCTTTAAATACTTTTATTTTATTAAACATATTTGGCCGCTTCGATGATTATTCCCCCCCCCCCCACTTCAAAATTGGCTCCGCGGCCCCTTTCTTTGTCACAACGTAAATTAAGCTCTTCAAGACAGCTGGGCTAGGATTGTTTAGCCAACTAAAGCTAAGTGTTCAATAAATTGTAAGCATATTGTAGTTTGGCTAGCGTATATAGTGTCTTGTGAAGTAACATACCCCCTTTAAGCTTCTCATAAGGCTGGCAGTGTAGCTACGCTACTGTGACAACTTAAATTCACAACTCGGCGGTGTAAAGTGCTCCCTTTTAAACAACTCCGAAGTGTGTACGGGTGACAAGAATAGCAAGTCGTTGGAATGATACTTTGCTTCATCCGTTGATACTCATCTTTGTTACAGGTAAAGTAGATAGACAGAATCATCTTTCGCGATATTTTGGTAAACGGATAGTATCAGTGATGCTTCAAGATAGCCAAATATAATTTGTTAGTATGGTCCGTTGAAAAATATTTACAAAATAATCTGGTTTCCGGAATCAGCGACATCATTTTAGACGTTTGATTGAAAGATGTTGCAAACATGTAAAATGCTGTGTCAATTAACAAGGCAACAAACGTGTTGTCTATGTCATTTACTTCTGTTTTTACGATGATACGATGTTGGCTTGTCTCAAACCAGGGAGCTGTCTCTCACAGTTCCCTGCTCAAACGATACTCCATATTAGACTTTTGAATATCAGGGATAGCCTATCCTCATCCCTATCAAACGTAAAAAGTTTATGTATGAATCCCTACGGAATCTCTCAAGAAATTTTACAGAATTTCAATTTTTATATAATTCATATAGAATTCGAGAATATCACAAAAAGGCCTATACACTGTGTAAGTTCTATAGAAAATTCTACAGACGTTACAAAGGTTCTTTAAAGATTACTCGTAAGCATTTAAAGTAATTTTATAGAAATTCTTGAGAAAGTTTATAAATTATTTTGATAGCTGTGCAGAAATCTATAGGAATTCTAAGTAAACATTTTCTAGAGAATTCTACACCATATTTTAAGGAAGTACTCAAAATACACAAAACTGATAATTCAAAGCAGTTTACTAAACCTATGGAATGACTGCTTTTGAAAGGACAGTCATTGCAGTATGTTTGGTCAAAACTAATTGATGGTGTACATTATTTACATGCTTACAATGTGTAAGGTCTAGGATCTATTTTCTTTGTAAATTACGCTTCTTTCTTGGTTTTCCCAATTGGAGTAACCTATGGAGTCACTCGCCTACGTCCTTTGCAAAACGTTTGTAACATTGTAAGTGTAACGTGGCGTCAGGGGCTCTGGTCAGTACACAAGTAGTTTAGAATCTTTCCAGTGCCTTAAATGAAGGCAAAGACGATCATACCTTAAAATCCGGCCAAAGGACTGCTTCTTCCACAATCTCTGGCTCGACTCTCTAGCAAAGAGCAGAAGGGCGAAAACTAAACGTTTACTCCCGAAGGAGTTCTGCTCCCCCAAAGGAGTTGCATCCCCAAGGGCCAACTTCAACTTAACATGACCAAACTCCCGACCTTCAGACCTCTACATCATGGGTCTGTCATGCGTGGTCTTGTTCTAGACTGGCTGAAAAGAACACATACTACTCATGATATTAGCCAAAAGGCCGAGAAGCGATGAGAAAACTCACTGTCATGAAGCAATTGACTTTACGATTATAAGCATTCAGGTCATCAAGCATTAGGCCATAAAAACTATTTTAAACAGATTTACAGGTTTTCTCAAATAATTCCTAAAGGACTAACAAAAGAAATCCAGAGACTACATTTGCAATACTCTACATATTTTGTTCTTTTTGCATAACTGATAAGCAATCTCAGAAATGGACTATCCTTACCAAGGATAATTCTGTTAAGCTCTCGGATAAGTTCGATGGTCAAACTTTGAAAAGGAATTTCTTGGGAACGGTAAAAGACGTTCAATAATTCCAGCGAATTTTTCATCAGAGGATCTTAATCTATGGACTTTATTGAGAAAACAACTGGTTTGGTTACATGTCCACTGACCTTTACTAACAGTTACGAATCAGTTTTACACTTCGGGGGCGTAGCTAAGATAAACTTTTTAGGGGGGCCTAGATATCAAATGGGGATGGGGGTCACGGTATTGGTCGCCATTCTGGGGAGGGAGTCTAAGTTGATTGGTGTCCCCCTCCTTTTTGAGAAAATTTCGAATGGTAAGGTGGCCTTGGATGCAATCTGGTGCTATATTTTTCATCGTTTTAACTAAACTTATGTTCAAGAATTATTCGTTGATTTCATACGTGCTCGAAATGTGTTTTTCACATATTTATTTTTGTTTTAATTCTTACACATTTTATTAGGACACAAATAAATTGGGACCTAACAAACATCTGAGAAACCAGCCCCCCCCCCTCCCCCGTATCTACGCGCCTGGCCAAAGCATACAATCACTGCGAGCTCAGTAGTCAGACACCGGCTCGTCTCATTTGTAATAGTCACATAAAAGGCTACACGCCTATGTGAACTCTTACAAAACATATTAAAGAATTGTATAGGAAAACTTTTCTGTTTTCACAGAATTTCAAAAGGAATCCATACACTTTTGAAAAATTTCTATGTAAATTTCCGGAGAGTTTCTGCAGTTTGTTTGTAGAATCTTTACAGAATCTGTAAAAATCCTTTAAAATCTCTGAAAAATCCATGTGACGTCTCAAGATTTGAGCTTTTCTATAGAATTTAGACAGACCGTAGAAAATGTGTGAAATTTTCAAATGGTACGTTTGGTAAAGATAAAAAATATAGTTGTTTAGACGTTTTAGAGATTTTGTAAGGATATTGTTTAAACATTTTTTTACATAATGTTATGTTAAATCTTTAGAAATTTTAATGTATTTTAAAACATGTACATTTTTATAGAAGAAACAAGAAAATTGTAAAATATCAGTGGACTTTTTCTGCAGAGTTATACAGGATTATATTTATTTTGTGAGGGCAACTTAGTCCTATAGTCTATATTGTTTCTTCAAATCAGGGAGCTGTCTTCCAGCTCCCTACAGAAAAAACAATCGCCGAAAGCATTTGCAGGGGAATGTATCTTGTGTAACCGCTCAAGCCAAGTGTAACAGTTTACACAGTAACAGCTCCCTGGTTCAATTATTAGCTTCAATCCCGTTCTATTGCCAAGAAATTGTATCACTATCAGCAAAGTCCTGTGAGACAAGAACAGGTGCACGAGCAGCATGCGTTTACTTACATGAGATACAGATACTGCGGTATCAAGACGTACCACACGCATAAGCCAAGGCCAAGCTTGTGTAAACATTCAAGTTGACATTTTGCCTCACTCGGCGTGGTTGGTTACAAATTGAAACTTGAAACATTGTCACCAATGCGTGTAGTAATGTCGCTAAAAATTCTTAAAGGTCTGTAGACATGCAAATGTGATGCTTGCCTTGTAAAGGGCATTAAAAATGATAAAAATCGCCGCAATTCTCATTAAAATCCATCAAATATTGACCATTTTACAAGACGATAACTGTTTTTCACCTACATCATGAATAAACATGAGCTACGTATGCTAATTTGTGACGTACAGAGAGGGACCTGTCAACTGGGTGTAATGTTATCCTTTGTTAGTTTAGCCTTTATTCCAATGACAGCTGTACTTTTGGGATGCCCCTAGGGGTTAATTTTGTACGTAGCTATTTAGTTCTTTGAAAATATCCATACAAAGCACCAAACTAGAAACTAGCTTTTAAGTAATTAACAGATAATTTATAAAGGAATAACAGGGTACCTTAATCTAGATTTGTTGAGTAGAACAACTGAATTTATTACATGTCCACAGACTTCAATATTTTAGAGGAAGGCATTGGTGTGGTTTAGATCGGTGCTATGGCTTTGTGAAAGCCGTTTCTTGTGGGGAAAAGAGCTCAAAGGGAGAAAAGGGCGGAGGTAGGATCCAACATACGTAAAGGTCCCGCCCTGGGGAACATCTACGTAGCAAGCAAAATTTAAAAAAAAACTGTTATGCAAAAAAATGAGAAAGTTATATCAAACTTTGTCCTATGGGTGTGGTATGAGTTCTCGCAAAGCAGACACACTAACATCACTCAATCTCAGTCAAGTTTGATATGTAAATTTGAGCAATACATCAAACGTAATGGGAAGATTAAGCAGAAATTTAGTTTTGATACAAAAAAGAAAAATTATTTGGGCTCATAGTTGAATTTTCATCCAGTTCGTTTGTGTGATTCTCTACTGTATTAATGGGTGAGGTTACTACATGTATCACCTTAACTGAATCTTGCAGCAAGCAGGAGTGATGTCATCTCCACACATTGATAAGCAACTTTGCTTAAGCCTAAGTTTGTTTTTCAATCTATCTTTCTCAGTTGCTTACAATTACATACAGGTTTATCCATACGGTGTCTAAAATCCGTACAATTCCTTTTCCTCTAATGCATTCATATTAAGAAGGCAGGAAGTAGGGGTTTGTAGAGTTTAAAGTGCAGATCTGTTGTAAGTTAAAAGAAAACCAATGCAATATTGATTTATAATAGGTTACGCTGCCATCTCCATCTTGTTCAAGTTCACTTTGGGTTAAAATGTGATAACTCCTTCTGTTAATATCTCTAGACCAACATATACGAACTGAATGCAACGTGTGCCACGATGTTTGTATTTAATTTCTCCTTAAATAACGTTCCATAACTGAATGTTAGCATAATTCATCGCTTTAAGTTACTTTTAGAGTGCTAAAATTATTCGATACATCACATTGCAGTTGACACCTGGTCTGGGCGTTTTTTCATTGCACATTACCTCCTTGGAAGACTTACACTTTGAAAGAGTTTGATAACATAACTTGATACGATATCAATCCTATTATTAGGTGTCGTGCATTCACGTAGCGAAATTCCCTGCACTTTTTGTTACAGTATGACGAGACTTTCCTTGACTTCTGGACTTTTCCCAGGTGTCGTTAAAAACCATAGCAAGCTGCTTAGATCGGAATGGGGGGGGGGGGGGATTTTCACTTGAGGGACTGTTTTGGCCCCATCATGGCTCTCGTGTGTTTGAGAATGCGACCGATGATGGGAAAATGTAAGAGCGTAACTGATTTCTTGGAGGAGGGGCACTGCACGTAATTTCCCTCGGTGACTATGGAGTTACAATTAAAACGACTCAATTCAAATTTGTTTCTAATGTGTTTTACAGGAATAACGAGTTGAAACAAAAATGTGTAGATGAAAATACATACAATGGGTACCGGAAAAAGGATGAAAACTCATCAGCGATAGTGCAGACCAACTTAGATAATAAATACAGTGACTTCATGCATTAAGCACAATAGAATAAAACAAAAGTAGAACAAGCTATACCACATAGCGGATTAAAAGGAGAACAGAAGAGGAAAGAAAAGAACAAAGGAAAGAGAAATAAAAACATGAAAGAAGACATGAAGGGAAGAACGATAAGCAAGAAAGGGGACCTTTTGTTTATACATGTTCGAAGATACTTCTTAAGCTTTATTTCAAAGCGGCTCATTGAGTTGACATCTGCTATTTTTGTGACGAGTGTGAAGGTAACCATTGCATAACAATGCTTCTAATTAGCCTCATTACTCATGTTTCACTTCCTACGGTTCTCAAAAATGTGAGAAACTGTAGTTTTTGTGGAAAGGGATTGTATATGATTGCTACGTAATGGTAAAAGTGTCTGGTCACGAATTTGTAATAAATCATTTTAATCATTAATGACCCTGGCATTAACATTTCAGTTGTGAGTCAGATGGACAGAATCTCTCAGTTTGATCATTTACCATCAAGATGTGAGTGAATCTCAACAGTTGTGAAAAAAATCTTGAATTTTGTGAACCAACTCAATAAGCCCCTTTAAAGAAATCTCAGTGACTTTGCATTTATAAATAGAGGACGGCAGAGACTGCCACAGATTTAATCAGTACTTATTGAGAGGCAATTTACAGTAATGGGAATAACGATGAGTTGTGAGATTAAAAGAGTTATTATTTTGGGCGGGCGGCTAACTAATTCAACAATTTGAATCAAATCTGTTTTCTTTTAAAAGACCAGTTCAGATAAAGAAACCGTAAATTGCTCTGAAGTGAAAACCCCACCTTACTTTGATCCGCCCTGGAATCGAACCCCCAACCTCCCGGCAGCTTAGCTTCATTGCCTTAAACACCACTGCCTTTATCCACAAATTCTCTGCTTCCCTTGCACAAGTACCTTCAAAAGTTTTAGCTTAGCTGTACGAAAACCCGAACTAGAATAGAAGACGCCATTATGCACCATCTGGCCTGCTTCAAAGACGTCTCTAAACAGTGTGTAAAATTGAAGTTTCAACCTAACTTAAGTTAGGTTGAAACTTTGGCAGCAAAACATTTTGGCCCTCTG
>WURT03164550.1:0-10625 GCA_009936505.3 Holothuria glaberrima | reverse complement strand
TTTCATTGAAAAATTTAACAAACGTATCCTTTAATACAATCCTGTTGCTAATTTGATATCGTATCATCTCTAAACAGTATGAATGATAGGTCATCATTCTTAATATACGGCCATTTGTAACATTAGGTTCATTTTTTGCCAAATTTTCCGGTTATGTCCATTAAAGTCGTGCATATTCATCACTCCCTAATGAAATTCATCGAAGTACCTGGAGACGACGAAAAAATTGAGAAAGCAAAATACTTGGAGATGGCATATTACCTAACCCGTTTGGCGAAGTGGGTGCGCCAAAAGGCCCACACGTATTTCGCCGTCTCAGGTAGTTTTGACTTCAGAAGTACTTTAATGACTTCAAAAATAAGGTCAGAACGAAATATTTAACGACGAATATAAATCTAGAGTGCAATATTTCTGAAGCAAAGTATCCGACAACTCGTCAAAACACCTGGGCAGATGACATATTATCTGAACATTCTTTGAAATACGGTGACCCTTTTGGCGTTCCATAGTTTTTCGTACAACTCGTCAGACTCTAGGGTGTGAAATAGAGGGAGTAATACGTCGTGAATGTCATGACTAATGTTATCGAGAGTTATCCGACTAAACAAATAGTATTTTCCTCTGTTATAATCAAAGTATAAATGCTTTTTCATCAAGATGCTATCCATCTGTATTTCCATATAGGAAAACATGTCGTCAATTCCTATGACAGTTGTTAAGTAAACAACATTTTTGTACAGGACACGTTTGTGTGAGGATTCGGCTTCTGGGTCAGAAAAGTAACGACTTCGCAGAAAGGTATTGTAAACATTCGGATAAAGGAGATTCATGAAATTACAAATTATGGTGTCGTTTCCTCCAATGACACCATCGTTTCCCTTGCACCAATTCATCTTCTCCTCCGGTATTGATGACAATGTATTTGAAGACGAAGACGTCGATCCATCAACTTCTGAAATATAAATTGATGTGAAACGTGATACGTGATACATTCCAACTGCAAGGAACACAACTTTGATTACAGATCTAATGGTATCCATGTTAATTCCTAGTTAATACATCTCCGACAAGTAGGAGACCAAAAATGTACAGCAAAAGTAGCAATGTAAATTATTACTCATTTTGTATGTACTGCGGGTGGCTAAGTTTTGTATGTTGATCAATCTAGCGTGCCGGGTCTCCAAACATTGAGCAAATTCTATGCCAACTATAGGCTGTGTATGCAGCGAGAACTTTTCAGACGCATGTTGACCTTTCTTTACTTGGAGGTGTTAAGCATTGAGTCGATCCATGGAAGTGCTACCTACTTCCACGAACGTACTGTTTGTCTACAGCAATATGCCATGCAAGTTTAGGACTATGTAAAACATGCTGGTTTATTCGTGTGTGGCATGTGTTGTAACCTTGACTTAACACGGATACTACCAGTAACGCACACTTTCGAGATTTTTTGTAAAGCATTGGTTAAAGTGGCATGTTGGGTGCAAGCAGTGCTCAGCATTAACCTGACTAGTTCATTATACTCTCTAAATGTAAAAGAGTGACTACAGTGGTCACTCTTTTATACAGTGAAATTCGATTGGGAATCCACTCTGCTTGGAGTGGTAATTAACTCTAATTGAGTAAAAATATGTTACTCGACGGATAGTGGAATGTCACTCGAAAGCAAGAGTGGTCACTGTAGTCACTTTTTGGTAGAATTTCACTCTTTTACATGTAGGGAGGAGGTGAGAATAAGTTACCTGTATAATTGGAACCTTCAAGATATGCTTCCTAGTATTGCCAGGAGAGCCTGAACTGATGGACAGATTAACGCAAAGTGTGAGATGATTGACCCATGCATCTTTAACCTCAAGCTTAAGACGGATGCCAAAGAAAGTTTCGTAAGTGAATAAAAGCCACCATAAAAGCTGATTTGCAGTCGGTATAGCTCAGCCCAGTCACTGTTAAAAGGGGTTTCTTTCAATAGGTGTCATCTTAATAAGTAGTGAATAAGAGAGGTTCAATTATTGAAAAAAAAAACTTTACCGACATGGTACACGATTTTATGATCATATATCCTACTTCAGCAAGAACGGCAAAGAGAGCATCACGGTTGATGAGGTCAAAAGTTTTCGTGAGATTATTGAAAGCAATATGAAGAGGCATGTTTTGCTCAGGACACTTCTCCATCGGGTAGGTTATGATAAGAAATTCGTAGCCTAGGGCCCTTGTTAATGCAAGGAGCTCGAGCTGAAAGGTATATCTGAAAACGATCCTTGTGTCCATCAATTGTGTCTACAAGATCACTTCTTAATGTTGAGTTCTAGGGCCAATCGCCCCTGCGAAGACTTCAGGGGGATTTTGGGGTGTAGCTTAATTCAGACAAAAAAGGAAGACGTTGAAGTTGATTTTATTCGATCAATTGATTACTCTTTATGTCAAAAAGGAAATTAAAATTGATTAAAAGCAAAGCCGGCCAAAAAGATGAGTAAACTATGTACATATCAACAGAGTAGTGACTAACGCTACATCTTCTGAGATGTTTGTACGGTAGGTGTGGCCAAGCAGGGAGTTGTCAATGGTCTGACAACTCCCTGGGCTGAGCTTGCAGCTTAGGCCTTCCAAGTCTCCTTTCTGTCAACCGAAGTTAATGCAATCGCCTGCTGTCCCTTGATTGGTCTACAGTTGAGACCCACTAAGGGTTATAAATATTAATTAACACGTTGACCAACCAGGAAGGAGCTAGATGGGCGAATTGACAGCACATGTACACTTGAGCTGAGAGTGTCCTTCAGCTTAGTTTGAAACATGAGAGGTGACACGTGCGCCAAACACATTACAGAAAATTGGCTTCTGCGTTACGATTAATTTGCGACAGAGAAGACTTTGTAGCGTCATCAGTAAATTACTTAGAAATAGATAGTATGTATGATAATACTATCCGAAATTAAGTTAAACTATGCATCCAGGCTCAGGGTTTTGGGAACATTATTTCGTGATGGTTAACGATGACAAGTACACAAGATTCAATGACGGGTACTGACTTTTCATTATAGATTCGATAGGGACGATGCTAAATGCTAGTGCCTTTAACTCTAGGTTTGAAATTTTGAATCCAACAAATCTCATCAGCCTACTTGGCTGATAGTTATTGCACCTTATTGTACGTAAATGCTTTTCAAGAAAAATCCTATCTACAAATTTAAGCAACAGTTTGATTAAACTACTCCATCTTGTTAAAATCCTGCATTGATACACGAGTCAGCAAAAAGCCACCAGAAAGCCTTGAAATGGGGGAGAGCAAGAGCTGAATCAACACTTTCAACAATATGTTATGAAGTCTTTCCTTGAGAGGGTTCAAAGAGAGGATACAACTTCAGCTGCTATCTGAATTGCACACGGAGTAGCCTACTTCTGTCAGGGAGTGCAACCACCGTCATCAGCTGCGTAATTAATATTGATATATACTTTGACAGGTGGGATGAAAGCCAGTAATAAGATAAGATAGGTTGAGCTTATTTACCCTTCATGACGTATAGTATTTACATTTCGTTCATTATGTAATGTACAACTCGAAAAGAAATGAGATAACTTAACTAATAGACGCCTCTTGTAAAAACTACTTTCATGACATCTCTGCTTGTAGTGGTCAAAAGAATGTTTCTATCGACCATGGTTTGCATGGCTCCAAAAACGGTCCTCTGTGCTTTAACTTCCAGGTAGGCAAGAAGATCTAGCAAACTTTATTCTCCGACGTGGTAAAAATAACCATAAAACATGAAATTCACATCAATGGGAAAATGTTTTGATGACCTTCATGAGTTTCAGGTGAACAAGTGCACTCTTTTGAAACTAGTACAACTGATGGGATTATCAAAATTATCAGAGTTTTCCGCCACCAGCGGTTTGTGATTTAAATACCTTGCGCACTAAGCTTTAATTAATGAGAAAAGTCTTAACGCTTTCGCAACAACAATAACTGAAAATACAAAGGAGTCACTCAAATCTGGGATTGCGCCAGACTATACAAAATACGTTCCGCTATAAACTTCTTAAAACCCTGCTTTATTATATATTCCAATTCCCTGAAGATCTGAAGACCAATATTCAATTTGTCCTTTTCCTCTAAAATTCTTGAACTTCTTTTTGAAGAAAGACTAAGAAAACATTTCAATGATAATTCGTGTTGTTGAACAATTTCAATGAACGTACTGTCCTTCTCACAGTGTGGAAGCAGCCTAAGCGTAATTAACGACATATTTTGTTTGATAATTAATTAGTAGTGAACCTTTTTCACTTTATGGACACTGTGAATTCTTTTGAATACTTTAAAAACAATTTTGGCATAAGGCTTAGGGGTTAGCATTTAAATGATTTGAATGGTACCTCATCTGATCGTGTGCAAAATTTAGTAGAACTGTTACTTCACTTTCGATAGGTGTCAAACTGGAAAAGGTGTCCCCAAGGTTCGGTGTTAGGTGCCCTATGGTTATCAGTATACTTTTGGAGAATTGATTACACGTCACTTTGTAAATTTTCACTTCTATGCAGATGATACGTACATCAATGTCTCTTGTTCAAATTCTAAATTACAAACGTTCACTTGAAGATTGCATCCATAATGACTACAATGCATGACCTGACGACCGAGTGTTCTTTGCGTATGAAGTTGATACATCGAACGTTGAAACGAACTAGCTTATCAAAACATGAAAATGTCATTCCTGAACACAAGGGTAGTCTACAACCATAGAAAACAACTTACATTGGTCAGAGACACATTTGTGTTAAATTGAAACATAATTGATATTTCAACAGGTTATCTTGTAGCCTCCATATAAAGCTACAACTTTTAAACCGAAGTTACAAAGACATATTTTGGTATATGATAATATTTCTTTTAACCCAATTACTACATCATAGGGCAGGAAGGGTGTATTTTGTTTAATTACAGACCGAGAGTATATAACTAATTCAGCATTCCCTAGGCGGCAGGTAGCCTACTTGTCAATTTTTTAGGAAATATTTCTTTGTGTTGGTAAGCATTTGCATGGGTTCACAACAGAGGTCGGTAATGGAACCGATAATTTGAAGAATAGAGGATATATTCAAAATTCAGGGGTGCATATCCAGTAAAATAGCAGTCCGCATTCTAGCCACTGGCCATTTCAAAGTGCCCCTGTTCCCCCGTGATCGCCGCGATGGAATCGTGTATGAGTCAGTTACATGTGTGTAGTAACTAGCAAAGTAACCCTTCTTGAACCAAACAAAATTACCTTTATCACTGAGGAGTAGGCCTAAGAACCCTGCCACCATATGCAAGAGACTTCACGTATTTTAACCAATTGCAATTACCTACTAAGAATGTATTAGTCATAACGATATAAATCAACTGCAGAGGCCAATGAAGTCATACAGCTTAGGAGGAGTATAGGCTACAATAGTTTGTTATTGATCATTAGAAAGTTGTTCAGGAAATGGCGTATTCAGTGAAGTGGTACTTAAGATGTCTAAAACTTCAGATATATTCACAATTGTGTCATGGTAGAGTCTAAACTTCATTTCTGTAACACTTTTTAGCGGATGATAAGCTAAGAAAAAGTTATTGGACAAAATCGACTCAGAACTATTCATATTTTGCCATGTTACATATTCAATGTCCATTCCAGGTAAAAGTGCCATCGTTTTGTGACATGTTAGATTACTTGGGTTTGCAGCATATGGATACATTTCCAGCATAATTGAAGATGGTGGTAAGAACACACCTAACATTTGCATAGATCCATGAAAACCCACTACCAATTTAGCGCAGGAAACGGTTTTAATAGTATACGGAAGACTATTGGCTTATATGCCGCTTGGCTCTATCATTTTGATTTCAAATTTTCCTTCAATAGCGTCTTTCAGTTCCTTTTCGTTAAGTGTTTTCCTATTTTTTTTCCTACTGAAGAGAATTCCATACGTATCTCCTGAACATCGGGGAGTCAAGTTTAAGCGTTTCTTCACATATTCCGTAAATTTTCGAACATGTTGGGACGTGACCTTGGGGTCTTTTATTGGACCTTGAGGCTCAAGTTGAAGGTCCCATTGATACCAGATGGATTTTGTAAGCAATCCTACAGTTACGTTTTCAAAACAGGTCAGGGTTTCTTTTGGCTGGAATGATAATTGCAATTGTGTGATTGGCGGTTCTGTTGAAAACAAATCATACAATTCTTTGGCAGATTCGATCTCCAAATCTCCGAACCAGCAGATGAGAGTATGTGAAGGCTTTTCGTACAACTCGTCAGACTCTAGGGTGTGAAATAGAGGAAGTAATACGTCGTGAATATCATGACCAATATTATTAGTAGCTATCCAACTAAACAATGCGTATTTTCCTCGATTGTAGTCAAAATATAAATGCTTTTTCATCAAGGAGCTATCCATATGTATTTCCATGTAGGAAAACATGTCGTCAATTCCTTTGGCAGTTGTTAAAGGAACAGCATTTTTGACACGTTTGTGCGAGGATATGGCTTCTTGGTCAGAAAAATAACGACCAAGTAAAAAGGTATTGTAAAGATTCGAATAACAGAGATTCTTGAAATTACAAATTCTGGAGTCGTTTTCTCCTATGACACCATCGTTTCCCTTACACCAATTCAGCTTCCCCTCCGGTATTGATGACAATGTATTTGAAGACGAAGACGTCGGTCCATCAACTTCTGAAATATAAATTGATGTGAAACGTGATACGTGATACATTCCACCTGCAAGGAACACAACTTTGATTACAGATCTAATGGTATCCATGTTACCTCCCACTAAAACCTTTCCAGGCGACCAAAACACGCACAGCAAAAGTAGTAATGTAAATTACTACTTTTCCATGTAGAGCGGGTGGCTATGTTTTGTACAATGATTTTGCTGAGTCTTCAAACAATGGGAAATTTCTGTGCCAACTATAGACAGTGTCGGCCTATGCAGCGAGAACTTTTCACAGGCTCTGAGGTTTTTATGGAGAAGCATTGAATAGAACGTACTGTTTGTTTTTTTTTTATAAGTAAATGAAGCTTGTCTGACCCCTTAAGTATGCACTCTACAGTTATTATACCATGCAAGTTTAAGGACTATCTAAAACACCCTGTTTTCCAGCGTGTGTCGTATGAGGTGTTAATTTGACTTCACACGGGTACCACATAATAGTTTACTGTTACGCTCTAGCGATTAGAAAATACATGTACCAGCGCTACATGAAAGACAAAGAGTTAAGTCAATTCTTTTGAACTGAATCAGTTTCAATCAAACTGATCTTTTTTCTTAGGCCACAGTAATTTACATCCACATTCACACTGCTTGGATTACATCTTACTCCTTAATCTTAGGCTCGATAACTTATAATGCATTAACTGTTAAATATGGAAGGCTACTACAATGAACTAGTCAGGTCCTTTGGATTTACCATTAACTTACACCTAGGACTCATTGCACGCTCACTCGATCGTCTGGTCGAGGCGATCCGGAGTAAATCTAGATGAAGGTTAATTGGATAATTGGGCTGAAAAGGCTTGAAAAGTACTAACTAACTAACGAACATCGGGCTAGTCTATGTATGACTATGAAGTTGATACCGATAGTTAAATTTAAACGGTCGGAATCAGTGTCAGTATATAAAGGATTAGCAGGTGGGCTAATTAGCAATACGTTGAGCAAGGGCGGATTTAGGGGGCCCAGGGGGCCCGCCCCCCTTCCAAAAAATGTTGAATTTTTCCCATCCTCATAAAACAGTACAAGGCCCTATTCCTATTCATTTTCTTTCACAAATGGTTCTCACAATATCAGAATTTTCGCAAATCCTTCGCAAACTACCCAAATTTTTGCCCGCTGAGCGCGCTTCAAACCTTGTCTCAGTATTGATCTTATTATCAATATCCTCGAATAAAAACAAAAGTTGAAAAAGTTGAAAGCTGTTTACATTAATCCCAGGTAAAAGACTGGCCATTCGATTGGCATACCGCATACAGGTTTTTTGGTGAAATGAAAGTGTCTCAATTCAGGTCTCTATTCAGAGACTAAATGCAGGTTTTACCATGGAAATCTTATGTAATGAAAATTTCAGCGCCCTTCGCACGCATTTGTCACGGTTTGCACTCCATTTCATGAGCATTATTACGTAAGGTATTAAGCTAATACATGGAACTATTCTAATCACAACACTTTCTGGAAAACTGAGGTACTTTGCCAACCTCTGTAGGGGCTGAGCATCAGTATAGGATCCTTTCAATCTATTTTTTAGCATGATATAGACGCCTGGATTGAAAGTACATATTTGCGCTTGTACAATTTTTCAAAAATATTCACAAAGCGCTTCCCGCGCAGCCATTATCAGTACAGATTGTGACTGTTAATACACTTACGACGAAAACGTATTCTGAAAAGTGCTTCTTAGTCCTTCACCCCTTTTGCTATAAGAAATGTCAAAAATTTGTAGTAATTTACCTTAAAACTTGTCCGAAATGATGCACCAAATTGCATCCGCTAAGGACCCTCAAATATCTCAAAAATTTCCAAAGGGCTAAGAAATGTCAAAAATTTGTAGTAATTTACCTTAAACCTTGTCCAAAGTGATGCAACATATTGCATCTAACGACTCTCAAATATCAAAAAAAATTTTCAAAGACCTAAGAAATGTCAAAAATTTCCAGTAATTTACCTTAAAATTTGTCCAAAATGATGCACCAAAGGGCATCTAAGGACCCTCAAATATCAAAAACTTTTCCAAACTGGAGGGGGACACCCCTCCCCTTAGACCCCTCCCCTTACACCCCTCCCCCAGGACGATGATCCTAAACAAGGTTCAGCCCCCAAGGTTGAGCAGCTTACCACGTCTATGGAGGTAGAACCCCCTCCTCTTAGACCCCTACCCCGATCAGTCCTTTACAGAAATCACTATGGCCTGGACTCCCCTTCTGCCAAATCCTGGATCCGCCACTGGATCGAGTAGATTGGAACAATAGTACGTCGACTAGGCTGTACAGCAGTGGCGTAGCTAGAGTTTTTCCGGGGGGTGGGGGCAAACACCTAAATTTTCCATTTTTAAAGTGTGAGCTACTGCATTAGGGAACGTTCTGCATTCTGCAATGTAGGCTACAAACAGGGGTGGCGCCAGGATTTGCCCGACGGGGGCAGACTCCCCGACGGGGGGGGGGCAGTGATCCGAACCCCCGGCAGCCCCGATGCGTTCGAAGGAATTGTTTAGGGGGGATTTGAAAAAGCATGTGTACTATACCATGCCATTACGGGTCATATATTGCATACAATTTGTATATAGCCTACAAGAGGAACATAGTTTTAGCGATGATTTAATGCTTTCCCGGAATCTAAGCTGTGAAATTGCAAAGTGCGCAAAAATTTCTTGGGGAAGCCTGCACTAAAAAGAATTTGTACTTATTTTAAGCTTATATAAGTAAATCGTCAGGGCAGTTGGGTCATGGTTACATTTTTACATCTTATTTCCCTTCTCGGGTCACTAGCCGTAGGCTACCGCACGATCGATATAGACACAAGAGAACTTATAACTAGGTTTAGCGAAATGAGAAGAAATTCCCGACATTTACATCCATATATTCTACTTATTAAGTTTCTTGAAAAGTTGGAAGGGGTTTGTACTTTATTTAACTATAAGTAACAGATAGGGACGAGGAAAAGTGGGCAAAGCGTACCGAAAATTTTGGGTTTTATCGCAGAAATGACCCTTTTGAAAGCTATAATAAGTAAACCGACCATGGGTGGCGACAGAAATTTCCAGAAAAGGAGGCCGGGGCATACGAGCCACCCCAAGTTCCGAAACTCCTATGTCGAGGGGGTGGTGAAAAGGGGATATAAAAGAGCTATAACTTATATTTCAAGAGCCGAGTTGGGCACTGATAGTGTTCTTTTGAATCTGAATCGTGAAAATGAGAAGCGTGCAAAGCGCGCGAAAATTTTTGGTAGGCTTACACAAAATATATGTAATCAATATGAAAGAAAAGAAAAAAACGAAAAGAAAAACTGTAGGTGGTTGTAGACCGTTTCGCAGATGGCAAATTTCTGAATTTTCAATTTTTCAGAGCGGGGGGCAATTGCTCCCTGACCCCTTGTAGCTACGCCACTGTTGTACAGTGTATGATGAAGGTCCTAAACGTAGGCTAGGTGGGTCTCTATCCAGGCCATATACTGAGCACATACTAGGATGCGTAGGAGGTGACATAGCCCGGCCCTTGGGAAATAGAGACGAGTTGGGCGATGGCCTTAACACTCACAAAATCATACTTGGGTTGATGAGTGATGGAACGTCACTAAGAGGATACGACATCATGAGATGAGATGTTCCTCGCTTTCGCTAGACTTCTTGAGCAGAATTCTCTGGAAAATTAAAAAGTCTGACAGCTGCTACATGTTGTCTCTGGATCTTGTCGTTCTCCGAGTTTCATGTGTAAACTGCGTAGCTCTATAGGCATTATACATTCACTGTACTATTAGTGAGTTCATCCACTGAAGTAAGTCAAGCTGTCCACACCACTGATCTATATTCCTGGATTGCGAAACCCATTGTTTCAAAAGTGAAGCAACCGGAAGTTCACAGTCGGCCATACTACTAGGACCCAAATGTAATGCACATA
>WURT03164528.1:0-10626 GCA_009936505.3 Holothuria glaberrima | reverse complement strand
GAGATTTACGAAACATTCTGTCCATACTGTTTATTCTAAGGAACATCCAAGCAACAACTTCTTAGGACAGTTAATGGTGGGATCATATAAGCTTAACCACTTAGTAGCTATTAACAATATGTTAAATAAGAAAAAAAAAAGTTCTTATGGAAATTGGATCATTTTCAAAGTAAAAGAGTATTCCTCAAACACAGCATCACTAAACATGTTTAAGCTTGTGGCTACCCTGCATAAATGTGTCAACCTTTTTTCCATGTAGTAATAGGTTTTTTGTGAACCTGTGTAAATGTAAGGCACCCATTAAACTGAATGTATCCTTAAAATGGTAAGAACAAAGCGGAGGTATGACTGCTATTGCCGTAAAAGATTCATGATGAGTAAAAGTGTTTTATTACGTTATATCAGAGCTGCCAACCTTTTCAAACCAAAGAACGGAATTCTGAGCCCAAAAAACAGAATTTTGACTCACAAAACGGAATTTTGTACATTGAAATATTTGGACTAGGGGTCTAGCCTAGATAAGACTGTCAGAGCTGCCAAGCTCTAAAATGGCATTTCCTTTTAAAATTCACCACCAACTTTCCATCAAAAGTTAGCATAGAAGTTTCTAGCCTACTGATCTTCGAAGCATAACTAAACAGCTTGCTCCATGTTCCCAAATATAGTCTTTAAGGTAAGCCTGGCTCCATGGCCTAATGTTATGCACAACCTATGCAACATTATGTTAGGCTGTTCATTCAATCTCACTGGCAACTAATTGTTGTCAAACTTGAACTCCCTCGACTCTTCAATTTATGCAGAAAATATGATGGTGTGTACTGAAAACATACATCCTGACAACTACGTACTCAAGAATGCCCACTCACTCATTGTGATCTATCCTGGGCCTTTTGCACGCGGATATCAGACTCGACTCCCAGAAGGGCCTACTCCACTGCAGTACAAGTACTACCATTTTATACTACTAGACTGCACTACTGCATATGGCGCGAGAAAAGGGAATATATTACAAACTTTTTTTTAAAAAAATTTGTTTGTATGACTTAAATATGTTTATCAATTCTTCAAAATAACACTATTCGTAGCTAAATCAGATTTCTGAACAATAAAATATGTGACTACCTTAAACCAGTGACAGTAATTACTAATTAACCAAGAAATATGGTTAACAAATATATGTATTTGTAACAGTGACAGAATTATTAGCTTAATAAGTTCAAATATATTAAGCGAATGCTGTATATTCCTAGCAACTACACTATATATTTTAAATCAAATATACATTTTGAGGAACATATATATTAGTAACATTGACTGGAACATTTGCTTAACTGAAGTTTATATGTCTAAGGGATATATACTCGTAACAGCTACAAATATATTTGCTTAAACCAATTTTATATTGTAAATGAATATACATATTTGTAACAGTCAGGCTACGTGACAGATTTATTTACCTAACTCAAATGTGTTTAGCAATTATTCATTATTAGCAGCAACAAATACATCTTCTTGAATCAAATATATATGTTTAAGGAATATATATTTGTAACAGCTACAAATATATTTGTTTCAATCAAATATATATGTTCAACAAATATATATTTGTAACAGCGAAATAAATTTGCTTAAGAAAAATATATATATGCTTAACATAGCTTCTGAACGCCGCTTCTTTAAAACTTACATTTGCTAACATGTAGTCCGACCAACTCCCTGGTCCGACTAACCTGAATGGCTGTATTACACATTGACACGTTCAATGCCTGCTACGCAAGTTTGAAAGAGCCATCTGTACACGTTACACCGTACACTGAACAGTCAAGTATGGAGGCATGTGCACTATCATTGTGCCTGTAAAGGTGACCATTCACCTGAACATTCATTCTGTAATAGGCCTACGGGCACTGCATATGCATGCTTGTTTTTACCACTTGTCAGCACTTGCAACTTATTGTGTGGCCATGTAGTGCTCGTTGCCCAGGCAAATTTCACTTCTCTGGAATCATTAAACAGCGCGAGTTTCAAAGGGACATATAGCCTACCTTTCATACGATAGCATACAGCTTGTGCTACAAATGTAGTACAAATGTACGTAGGTGTATGCCTTGCAAATGATGCATGGTGCCTAGCGTCTTAGACGGTTTTGATCCAAATCGCCAGTCGGCACAGTCAAAAGAAATAACCCGGATGTAGCTCCAACTACACCCCAAATTTTACTCGGTTGTAAAGAGAATTCATGTATTATGCTTCAAGCCATTATAGCCAGGGGATGATGTGGGGGGATCGAGGCACCCCCTCCCGTTGGAAAAATTTCATTCCCCAGAAAATATTCGATTACCATTGCCTGAATACATTTTACTACATCTTGCCCCCTGAACTATATTTCACCCCCGGGGGCTATCTCGTCCTCTCCAGTACCTTCGTCTAGCTACGGGCCTTAATTCGGGGCGTATTCAGAGAATTGTTTAGAAAAGCTAGGCTAAGTTATTCACACTTCAGTCGTACAAACGTGACAAAATCAACTTTTCTGTTCATGATGAAGTGATTAGTATAAGTTTGTGCAGAATTGTCGCTACACTCCTGGAGAGAATTGATGTTTTTGGAAGGTTAGTACTTTGGTAATATGTGTTGAAATGGAGACAGGCCCTTACGGCGTAGCTAGACAAGGTACTCAAAGGGGGGGAGGTTAGCTTCCATGGGGCCAACTATTTTTCGAGTGGGAAGAAGCCATGTGAAAACTGATTCTATCAACAGTAATTTAAATGTCCAAGGAGGCCCAAACATTTTTACGGGCACTGCCCCTATTCTTCCCCCTTGGCTGGCAGGCGGGCACTTTGTTTTGGCGGTCGTTTGGTAGCGTGTTCACAAGAACAATAAACAGTCCTATAATGTTGGCTCACCAACATGTATGTGTAGTATGCTTCATTTTACATCATGTGTAGTATATTTGTTCCTTTATGGTAGCTTGTTGGGAATGGAACCACGTGTAACAGACCCATGTTATAGAGGTCTGAAAGTCCAGAGGCTGGTCAGTTAAGTTTGTTGTCCTATCAGAGACGTAGCTCCTTTGGGGAGCACAAATCTTTCAGGAGGAACGTTTCATTTCGCCCTTCAGCAGTCACCAAAGAGTCTGGGGACTTTGGAAAAAGTATATTTCGTTGTCAGTTCGCAAAGGCACTGACAGTACTAAACAACTGTGTTAGCTGTGTTAACTGTCTGGAATTAAGTGCATTTTTTTGTGATATCGATTGACCATTAGGGGTACTGGTTTGATCAAAATGCAGTTCCCGTGTTTGCTGGATTTAAAAGTAATTACATGAGTCACTTACGAGAGCAAAGATAGCCTATGTGCATGATGCTTGACATTTACACTGTTAAGTGCACTGATGGCCCGTTCAAACTTGTCCTTGAACGGGACTCTGTGCTACATACACTTGTTCTGCTCTGTTGTATGACGTAGTACACGATCCAATTCAAGGACTTAATTCAAACACTCCAATTAAGCATTTCCAAAATGCTGAAATCATCCTGCGCAGATTGACCCAGTGGCGTACACAGGGGAGCGACTGGGCCATACCCCCCTCACGGATGCCAATTTTTTTTTTAGATCCTAAAATACGTAAATGATGTAACACAAATTTTACTTCAAAAGGTAGCATAAGTGGCACCAAATTGTATGTAAGGACACCTAATTTTTTCAAAATTTTCAAAGGGGAGGGGGTGTCCACAATGGTCCCCCTCACTGATGCCAAGTTTTTTTAATGCCCTGAAAATACGTAAATTTTCAAAAGGCAGCATATGTGGCACCAAATTACAAGTGAAGACACCCAATTTTTCAAAAATTTTCAAAGGGGGAGGGAGGGGGTTAAACCTCCCCATGTCGTCGATCACACAATATACTGCAGGGCCCACCTTCAGAAAAATCCTGGGTACGCCACTGCATTGACGGTATCGTTACAACAATTGCTCAAAAAGGTTATATTACAGCCAAACAGGTCAGTCGGATGGCCTGTTAGCAAATGTAAGTTTTAAGGAAAGCAGCTGTTCAGAAGCTACGTTAAGCATATATATATATATTTGTCTTAAGCATATATTTTTCGCTGTTACAAATATATATTTGTTGAACATATATACTTGATTGAAACAAATATATTTGTAGCTGTTACAAATATATATTCCTTAAACATATATTTGATTCAAGAAGATGTATTTGTTGCTGCTACTAATGAATAATTGCTAAACATATATTTGAGTTAGGAATGAATCTGTCACATAGCCTGACTGTTACAAATATACATATTCGTTTACAATATAAAACTGGTGTAAGCAAATATAATTGTAGCTGTTATGAATATATATCCCTTAAACATACAAATAGTTGGGTAGATACAGGGTTTGACCCTAAAAAAATTCCTACAAGTGAGTTTTATGCAGTTTTGTATTAGTTGAGTTGTATAATGTACCCAGGAAAAAATCCACCAAAACCCACCAATGGAAAGAGCCAAAATTAGGTCAAATCCAAAATTAGGTCAAATCCAAAATGGCAGCTTTTTAAAGACCCTTTTCCCTACTTTATCTTAAAAAGGTGTACGTAACGTAGGTTTTGTTGGCTTGAAAGCTTGAAAATGTTTTTATGACTGTCTTGGACAAAACATTTCAGATATACTTGCAAATAACACAATGATGATGTCATAGTGACGTCGACAACAACTTTCCATTGAAGGTTTGAATGCTATGGAAGCCCATTAGGGCCATTGAAATGAAAATTATTAATTTGTTTTTACAAAAAATTTGTTATATACAAATTATTAATTTGTTATTACAAATTATTAATTTGTCATTACAAATTATTATTTTGTCATTACAAATTATTAATTTGTTATTACAAATTATTAGTTTGTTATACCGAATTAATAACTTGTTATTACAAATTATTAATTTATTATTACAAGTTAATAAATTGTTTCAAATCCAGTTTCACGAGTGTACGAAATCCTCACAAAGCGGATTTAAAGTGGACTATGCTCTTGTTAATTCTGATTTTATGCGCTCCCAACGTATGTGAGGTATAACAGTAGTGACGAATTTGGTTCAAAAGTGAGAATTTTTGAAGTTTATGCTTTTAGGGTGAGGGGTATACCCAGAGCTGGGGGAATTCTCTCTCTGTCCAAGGTTTTTTTTTCCACTCCGTACAGAGTGTAATTGATCAGTTTCTATATTGATCCTGTGTTTTGTGAAATGTATTTCTACCCCAGCCATGCACCTCATATTACAGTGCGTGATTACACCACTGAATTTAAGGGATGTTACGTGTCAGGACTCCATACTGGTCACCTAAACATGGTAAAGATGTGACACCTGTGGGGAAAATGTGTTTTGGAGTGCAACTCTGACAATGATCTATGGCATTTTGTACCCCTCCTGGCTAAGCCGCTTAACGATGATAGACATCAAACTGTTGAGACAAATTTGTGTTGTAGAGGTCCAACCTCAGCCCCAACCATGGTACGGCTTAGGTCATGTAAAGACCTATTCAACTTTGGCCTCTTAAGGAACCGCTCCTATGAAAAATTAGATTAGCCACTATACTCTGTATGTGACAGTTTACCGGTATCTGTAATATAGGTATCAGCTCATAGAAGGATTTTCTCTTGTTCTTTTTTTTTTTTTCTTTTTGTTTTCTTTGTTTTCTCTTTGTTTGTTGCAACCATTGGTCTTGATGAAAATAGGGGCATAGCATGCAGGAGAGGGGAATGGGGGAGTTTCCTCCTGAGGTTTTCAAACCCTAAATGAAAAACGGCCAAGCCCACTTGAAAAAAGTGAAGATGCTTTAAATTCCATTGTAAGCTTATACTTATCATGTTTTAAGCCCCCCCCCCCCCCAAGGACATGAGAATTCACACATAAAAGTATATTTCTGCAAATTTTCCCAGGGAGATCCCATTGTAAAGCCCTAATGCGGTTAACTCGCATTTACGAATGAACCTCTTTCTCATACATGATGCATGATGAATGTTTCTCCAGCCAACAAGAAGATAAAAAACACAAAAAATAAGAATTTCTAAACATGTAACCAGTTCAAAGCTTTCCCAAAGATACAACATTTTGCACCTTACCCATAAATGTACACAGAAACTTCGCACAGGGGCGTAGCGAAGGTGTAATCTTTGGGGGGTGTAGAGATTATGTTTTGTAGACAGATGTATAAATGCATAGCACAATAACAAATGCGAGCTTTAGCGGGTGAGGTCCAGGGTCACGTCTTAGGGTCCTGGTGAGGTCCAGGGGCAAAGCTCCGGTAGGGGCCAGGCGGCGAAGCCCCCAGAAGCTATGAGGTTTTAGCATATCTCTGGGTAAAAAATTAAGTCTCAGGATGGATATGAATTCGTTCCATAATGCATCATCAAATGCTAAGATTCAAAATAATTTTGATGTATTAGGCTATTCCGCTAGTCAGGCCAAAATACATTTAAGTGGTTGGGGTCCGGGGCCTGCCTTGGGACCCCTGGAGGGGGTTCAGGAGGCGAAGTCCGAGGAAGCTCTGAGGTTTTGGCATAGTTCTGGGTAAAAAAATAAGTCTCAGGATAGAAATATTTTGTTTAATAATACATTACCGTATCCAAATCAAAGATTCCTGATAATTTTAATGTTTTAGGATATTCCTCCTGCCACTATACTTCAGGAGCTGAACCAGATGTTCAGAATTTGAACACTATGCATTCAGAATTTAAACACTATGCATTCAGAATTTGAACACTATGCATTCAGAATTTGAACACTATGCATTCAGAATTTGAACACTAGACGCATCAGGCGTTCAAATACGGTAAGTGTTTAAATAGGCGTCAGGCTTTCAAAAATGGAGAAAAAGTGTTCAGAATCTTAACACTAGTCTTCAAAATATGCATTGAACGCCAGGATGCGTCCTGTATCGTATACATTTTGGTGTTCAAAAGTTGAACACCTGAGTTTGCAGTGAGGGGAAGACATGCGCGGCACCCCCGAATGTTTGTGGGTAAACCGGGGATTGTTTAATTCCCTTTTTTCCCAGACTTGCCGACGGACTCGGTCACTCGTCCAATTGCACCGACGGCTGTTGATACAGTCATCACATGAAGGATCAATTTGCCGACGGACTTTCAACTTAAATGGTCCAATTAGATGGAGAGCCGAAAATAGAAATAGCCAATAACGGACTCGCCGCGTGCTTCCGTTCTCTCTTTCTCTTTTTTCTTTCCATTCCTCGTCTTCCCTCTTATTCCCTTCCTTTCTCTCTCTTCTTTTCCTCTCCTCTTTTCTTCTTCTTTTCCTTCCCCTCTCCGCTTTTTGCAGACAGACGGAAAATTTGCCGACGGTGACCAAATATTGCGGGGATGTGATACCCCCACACCCCCCGCTCGCTACATCCCTGACTTCGCACAGATGAGGTTTTTTTTTCCCGTACCATAGAACCCCCACCTCCCACACACACCCAAACAGGCATTAAATATATTCAGTGGGGAGCTTTGCCAGAAACAGCACCAAATGAACATCTCAGCGACCTTACACAAATATCACGTCTTTCCGTTTGACCCCTTCTGTAATAGACCTGACTCAGGGCTGCAGTGAGTGTTAAAGAAAGGATCCACTTGGGTGCCAACTCATACCCGGGCAACTCACAAGAGGATGATCTCCCAGGGCAATTCCCATCAGCATGATTCCCACCCCGACAATTCCCACACTTGGCAATATCCCACCTCACAAGAAAATTCGAAAATATCAGGTAACCAACTGGTGACACCAGGCGGGGTGAAACAGAAAAAAAATTGGGGGCTGAGTGCCAGCAAGACTATCTGAGCAGAGCGCCACCAACAGTTGGCGCGGAACAGCCAAGAAAATTTTTGCCTTTACAAACCCTCCAGATGGCCGGAAAACGGCACTTTCCGAGTGTTCTAAGCTGTATGTACCAAGCCCCCTCTTTCCTCCCAAAATTATTAATATATTGTGCATTGGACGGAACAAGCATATTTTCAGCACCCACTTCGAAATTCTCCCTGCTCCCCACTTTTTGGAGCACTTGGCAAATATTGAGGGGGCTGAACATACCTTCAGCCCCCACGTTTTCATTTCTTAACTTTTTGCAAGCTTCAGAGTTGTCGCGAGTACAAAAAGGCGTGGCAACACATACAAAGGCTCTGTACCAAGGAGCTGCTGCACCACTTTGGTCCCTGTATGTTACCACATGGAACAGTGTGTGTCATTTTAATGGTTATAGACAATGTAATTGGCTTTAATGTGACAGTACAAGCTGCAACCACTCACACAATTGGCTCTCGTGGATTTATTGTAGTCACACAGTTGATCTTTACGTGAATGCCTTTTAAGAAAGTTCTAACATAATTCGTAAGTATTTTGACTTACGAAAAAACTTACGCAAATATTAGGTTAGTGAATTTCACTCCAGATCACTAACCAAGCATCACTATGAAAGGCTATCAACTCTGCTTAACATTAACTGGAAGAGAGGGTTAAGCATTTTGCCATATTTCAAAAGATGAACCCTTGCTCCATCTTTGGCCTTAGACCCAAAATTCCTGAACACCCTGAACGCACCACTAACAGTGTACTTCCAGGAAACCACAAACAGATCACAAGGCAAGTATCATTATGACAGGCGGCCAACTCTGTTTATCAGTAATTGGAGGAGAGGTTAATCATTTTGCAATATTTCACAAAATGAACCCTAGGGCACATCTTGGGCCTTGGACCCAAAATTCTTGAGCACCGTGAAGGTACCACTAACAGTGTATCATTGACAAACCATCAAAATTGTTCAAGAGAATCTGTCGGAGTACGCAATTTGCAGAATTTCATAAAATTGTCCATAGGGCCCACATGGGACCTTGGACCAAACTTCCAGGAAACCATAAACAGATCACTAACCAAGCATCATTATGCCAGGCCATCAACTCTGTTTAACATGAACTTTAGGAGGGGTTAACCAGTTTGCAATATTTCACATAATGGACCCTAGGACCCATCTTGGGCCACAGATCCAAAATTCCTGAACTCCTTGAAGGTACCACTGACAGAGTATCATTTTGACAAATCATCAACATTGTACAAAAGAATATGTAGGAGAAGCATTTTGAAGAATATAATGAAATGGGCCATAGGGCCCACATGGGACCTTGGACCAAAATATCTGAATGCCCCAAATAGCCCGCTATTCAAGAAACATTGTGGGCAAGTTTCAAACAAATCCATTAAAGCGTGTGGGAGGAGAAGCATTTTGAACAATGTGGACATAAATAGATTGACGCCTTGTAATCACAATAGCTCACCATGGCATGCTGCTTAAAACCAAGAAAACGATTTTTATATTGCATGTATTCTGTTGTAGGCAAAGAACAGTCCTTTTGGGTGGTTTTTGTGACTTAAGTGTAAGATCATAGGTGAATTATGAAAGCTACAGGTCTACAGTAGTACTGTTGGTCAATTTAATCATAATACAATCATGTCAAACAAAATTTGAGTACAACAAAACTTCCTGCAATCAGCAAAAATTGCTATTTTAGGTATATATTTACCTTTACAATGACGTAAAACGGCCATTTTGGAAATGACCCATTTAAATAAATATCTCTTGAACTGATTTTGGCGGATTTTGGATATGTTGTTCCCCACACCCAAATCTACCAAAAACTATTTAAATCTCACTAGTAGGAATTTTTTTGAGGTTGAGCTACATTTTGTCATAAATCTACCCGACTAAAACTTCAGTTAAGCAAATGTTCCAGTCAATGTCACTAATATATATGTTCCTCAAAATATATATTTCATTGAAAAAATATATTGTAGGTGCTAGGAATATACAGCACTTGCTTAACACATATATTTGAACTTATTAAGCGAATAATTCTGTCACCCTTACAAATATATATATTTGTTAATCATATATTTCGGTTTAGTAATATATACTGTCCCTGGTTTAAGGTAGTCATATATTTTATTGTTCAGAAATCTGACTTAGCTACGAAAAGTGTTATTTTGAAGAATTGATAAACATATTTTAAGTCATGCATACAAACAAATTCTCTTTACAAATGTAAACTAGAGCACCAATGGTGCAGAAGCTCATACCTTCAACCAAGGGTCCCTGGGTTCTTGTATTTACTAGCACAAGTGTCATTTAACTTTAAATGACCTCAAATGACTTAGGACATGGGGCCTTGGACCAAAACTTCCAGAAAAACAAGAGCCCAATGGGCACTTTGGTTCCTTGCTTAAATGTAATGAAACTGAGCCATGAGCACAGCATAAAAAAAAATTTTAGCTAATGTGAAGTTTGCCTGTAATTCTGGTGACTACTACATGGTCTTCAAAGTTATTGGCAGTGAAAGTTTACTTCATCTACCAAGTTTCACAAAACCTGCTATGTAGACAAAGTTCATCTTGTGTTAACGAACACATTCAAGCATACGTAAATTGCTCTGAAAAAATACATAGGCTAGAGGCACTTCAATGGATACCCACACAGACAGTATACAGTTACAATTTGTTTTACTCAATTAAGCAATCACAATTCATGCACGTTCAAGGGTATCTTGATCCAAATGATCAGTTACTTAGTTCTCTTTATAA
>WURT03164517.1:0-10626 GCA_009936505.3 Holothuria glaberrima | reverse complement strand
CTAGGGTTCTTCTTCTTACTATAATGCATCCACATACCAAGTATGAAATCTATCCAAGCTTCCTAACTTGAGATATCTTGTAAACAAGATTTTCAGAGTTTGATTCCAGGTGACCCCAAATGACCTTTGACCTCCAACAAACACTAGGGTTCTTCTTACTATAATGCATCCACATACCAAGTATGAAATCTATCTAATCTTCCTACCTTGAGATATGGTGTAAACAAGATTTTCAGGATTTGACCCTCGGTGACCTTTGACCTCTACTACAAACAATAGGTTAGTTAGATGAAGTTAAACGGCCCAGTTTCCAACCAATTGGTTCAAGTCGAGCAGGCCACAGCCTTTTTTCCAGTTGTGGCTCACTGGCATGTTTCCCCTTACTCCATTGCTTATGCGGAGCATCACGCACAACTGCAGAAGGTTCCAATTTTTAAAGTCTTTGGTATGACTCGACCAAGGAATCGAACCCGGGCCTCCCGCGTGAGAGGCGGATGCTCTACCACTAGACCAAACACAAACAATAGGGTTCTTCTTACCATAACACATCCATATGCTGAGTATGAAATTAATCCAAGCTTCTTATCTTGAGATATTGTGTAAACAAGATTTTCAGATTTTGACCCTCCAGTGACCCCAGATGACCTTTGACCTTCACCAAAAACGACAGGGTTCTCACCATAATGCATCCACATACCACGTATGAAATTTATCCAAGCTTCCCATCTGGAGATATTGTGTAAACAAGATTTTCAGGGTTTGACCCCTGGTGACCCCAGATGACCTTTGACCTACACCAAAAACAATAGGGTTCTTCATCTCAATATGGGGCATTTACCTACCAAATTTGAGAATATTCAGTTTCGCTTCTTGAGATACTGTGTAAACAAGAAGTGTCACAAACACACACATACACACACACGCATACATACACAGGCCATCATGACCGCATAGGTTTCTCTTTTCATCGAAACCAAAAATCATGATAACAAGCTGGGCATCACAATCACACACACAAATTCGCACTTGCCATTACAAATGAAAAGGTTTCTCTCATCATTCAAACTGAAAGAACATGTTCTGATGGTTTGAGCATTTTCCGTACCACTAATGTATTAGTGATGTAAAGTTTGATGGTCAGCAAAGGTGAAAAATAACACATGATTATCCTGTAAAAGTGTTCACACGGTCGGAGTAGATGCATCATTACTCAAGGTGAAGCGATTAGAGGACCTAATCACACAAATGACAAATTACACCAACGGATGGGATTTCAAAAGATATTTTTTTTTTCCTTTTGAGCAAGCTATGATGTGAAACATGCTTTTCATGTTTTTCAAACAGTAAAGCCAATTTGTTTATACTTTCATATGAAATTTAAAAGCTTACCCAAATCTTTAACCAATTTTTATTGTAAATTGAAAACACTGTACATGGAGACATCTTTAAAATAATGCTTTTCTAAATTCAGTATTTACAAGGGCATTTCATGCTTTTACAACTAGATGGTGAAAACAAGATTTACAAGCATCTCATTTACAACTTAATCTTTCCTTCATTAACTTCATGAGCTAGACTTCCTCAATGAACCCACACATAAACAAATGAAAACTATATAAAGTTTTTTTTTTTTAACTTATGTTCTTTTTGCATCCTCAGAGTCTCATTTAATGTGCTACTTTGAGAGTTAATCAGGAGTTATTTGTAATCCAAGTATCCCCAGCAGTTTGATTAATGTCTAACTGCAAAGTATAACAAATGAAAGGAAAAACCTCCTGAACAAAGATTGCCATGAACTGAAATACTACACTGGCTGTTATCAGAATATGTTATTTGAATGATAATGTTTAATGGTGGGGCCAACAGATGTAGATCCCAAAGATACGATACTGTAAGCATAGATACCAAACTCCTATACCTACACTGATACGGAAATTGACACCTCATGGAAACGTAAATATCGGACGGAAGTGTAAATTTGATATGTGCGCCATTCTAATCGGGGATCTGTGTACAAAACTAAGACCGCGTCAGAGAAAATTCCATTGTTCAAAGAGGTTAGCATGTGTGCACTTTTACATCGAGTTGTATACACTTTTCTGTGTATTATCCGCCAGAATACTTGATGCACGCTTTTGCGTGCATGGAGAATGAACGCGCTAGTTGCTTTCCCGTTGTGCGTGTGTGAGAAATAAAATGCTCATATAAAAGTGCTCAACTAGAAGATACCATAGAAACTAGCCTATGAATAAGTCTAGAAACTTCAAACCAGTCACTGTGCATTCATATTCAAATGTACTTATGTATAGTGCCATGACATGATGAAGAGATAAGTGTCTTCTTGTATGTGGAATTTACTGAGAAATGATACTTTTCAGGTTTATAATGTTCCAAAATAGCAAGTCTTAATACTTTTATAAGACATTTGTCTGTTTGTTTTCCAGACGACTGAACTGTCATCAGCACTTCCATCCACCCCGATATTTTGGCCTCCATGAGGAGTCACTGTGCCATTTTAAGTTTGGAATCTATGCTTATAATATCTTTGGTAGATCCTGACTTTTCCCAGTGATGCTATCAATTTGTTCTCAGTTGAAACCAGCTATAACACCATGCACAGCATTCACCTGATGGCACAATGTATTCTAAGAGAAACAGACAGTGTTTTAACACTAATCAACAGGACAACATGCTGCCATGTTATAAAATATTCACAACTTTAAGTACAGACTTCACAAAGCATTATCATTAACAACCAAGTAAAAGGGACTGTTGCATCAACATTAACACTTGGTGAATGCAATGATTTTTTTTTCTTAAATTGAAGAAGGGGCTATAAGAAAACCTAGTAGAGATATGGGAGGCAAATTTGGTGCCTTTCAATCTTTTCACCTACTACAAATGAGAAGATAGGAAATGCAAGAAAACTCAAATAGTTGCAGGTGTATATGCATTTACACTTTTGCCACAACCAAACTGGGTTACAAATTATGCAAGCCACAGGTTATAAATGGTAACTAGACTGTCCCACTAGTTACACCTCTCTGTTCTGACATCTCTATGTTCCGATGCATGAAGGACACTGTTAGGATGAGGGCTTGTTCTAACCTAACCTTTTCTCTAACACTAACCTCAATGCCGACTTTTCGGAACATAGAGACATCGGAACAAGGAGACATCGGAATAGAGAGCTGTCCCCGTCCCACTTCACCATGCTTCTATTTCACATTCAGAGAAACTTTTGATTTGCACTGTGCCACACACAGTGATAGACTGCTGGCAAGACAGGATAATGCTAACAAACTAAAATATTTTACATTACAGCCAGTCTTATGTACCCACTACCAACCTAACATTTTCCATCTTCTGACTGGTTCATACATTTTCAGTGGGCAACAAAACTGGTTCCATAAGTTATAACCTTATACCTTCAGTCTCATGCAGCCCTAAAATGTCCCATGCCTGTAACAAATTTACAAACATAAAACTGAATAATCTTAAGCAAAGACTGAATGGCATTGAAAATGGGGTCCTCAAAGAAGTATAACTGTACTCAAATCACAATTAAAAACTCACTTTATACTTATTGTGAGTTGTAAATACTCAGTTCCATGGTGATGCCCACAGTTCCTACTTGCATGATCTTTTACCATTGCCACCTTATATGGTGCCATCTTTTTTAAAATTTTCAAGAGGAGGAATCAAGACTTTATTTTTATACATCCTATTTTAAGTACATACAGCAAAACAAAATTTCTATATACACTAAATTTATACACTATTATACAATATTGACAAGGTTACTGTTTTAAGACTATTGTTTTACAATATTTTTTTTTTGCTACCAACTGATGATCACCTCTTTGGCTTTCTTTGTAGAATTTCATGTTTAGACAGTATCTCACCATACCAAAAACCTATACTTATCTGTCATACTTGCATTGTAAACAAACATACTTTATTGTCAAGCATTCCCTCTACCATCAATACTGTGTAGCTAAATGTCACTACTGTCACATCACTTCCAATGCACCTTCACAAATTTCTTAGTTTTCAATGCCAAACCCCTTGCCCCCCACCCCATCCCCATTGAACAAAACTTAAATGCCCTTCCAATGCAAAACCAGAACGGTGAACTTAATGTATTGGTGAACCAGTAATGAAAAGAGAGAAAAAAATGGCAACACACCCCTGAGGAATTTAGGTTGTCATTACAGTCTTCCTTCACGAAGAATACAAAATATTTGCACCTTCTAGCTGCTTGTATATAATATCACATTGGCTTAAATATGTTACACATGGCACAATTTGCTCTGAAAGGAAAGAGGTTTATTGTCACATGTTTCAACTTTGGGAGCAGTCAACTAATAAGAAGTACCAATTACAGCCTTACAGGCCTACTTTAAATTTCACACTTAATAGCAATTCTTAATACGAGGAACACTACCCCAAATAATGACAAAGAAGTAATGAGGGTTACTTGCATCATACTCTGCAATTCCTCAAGAAATCCATCACCATTTTCTTCAGGTTTTCAGTTAGAAAGCTGTATTTTCCAAGATCATGTGTTATTCATAAATGATCAAAGACCAAGCAAATACTAAGATAAATGGTAACAACAGATCACTTCACAGGAGAGTAAAACTAATGCACAATTCCAATAAGCAGCCTTTGATTTCATTCATGACAATCACTGGACTTGCCACAAGTCGGTGAAATAAACCACAAATCAGTAATTTGGTTATATGCAGCAGACCCTGCCTCAGTTCCTAAATAAATACCGTCCAGAATTCTTTGGTCTGGTAGATAAGGAATTAATTACTACTTGTGCTTCTCATTTAAGACTAAATACAAAGTGTGATGTAGAAAGCATAAATGACATACTGCACTTCACTAATAAGAACAAATTCTTCATTCACATTTCATCTTGAACTACATTCTAAAACACCACCCCTATATTTAATATCATGACATGTCATTTCATAAATCGTGTACAGCCTGGCAAACCCACCCATCCTATCTCAAACCCTAGTAATACAGCAGGCCTTGTATGTATGCATACCTAATGCATTGCATTGCTACTACACATGTATGTAGAGCAACCTAGGGCAACAATGGTCAACAACGTAACTTACCCTAGTGAGCTTCTACTGAAACAAATGAGTACACTGGATTACACACTGTAACAGGAAATAAAATGGTCAGGTGTAAAGTGAAACCTGAAACATTATGGCAACAAGCTAGTGTTATACAATAACATCTGCACTGATCCATTGCAATGCTGAAACTATCAATGACAAGTATGAGCTAGACAGATATGGGGATTAATGACAACATAATGTACATTGCTTCAACCCTCAAGAAGAAAGGACTATAGTGTGAGGAATTTACAATTGAATCTTTCTGCTGTACAATGACAACTCGGTGGGCATACCTACCTGAACTATGATCACATGGCTATCCCAATGTAATCCTGTTGGAACTGCATCTTATAAGAAGAGAGGGTATGCCTAAATAACAAACTTACTATGCCACTAGTTTGTGCCTGGACCAGAAAACTACCAAAAGGAACAAAAAGCTGGTCTAATATCCCTCTCTGGTCCTATTCAATGATAGTAAAATGCTTTTCACACACTGGTTTTACTTTTCATAACTCCTAATTGAGGCTTGAAGTAATACTGGCTTTTGTTTCTTCTGTTACAAAGATCACAATCCTTGGGGTAAGACTACATGAAGAGACTTGCCTTAGAAAAAGGTGTTCAGCAGTATGTTGTGCTTTCCCAAAGGCAGATGTCGCCTTCAAAAACACTGCATTTTTCAATCAAGTAATCATACTTGGATGAACAACTTCCTAGAACTGGATCTATACAGCTTGTGAGCTAGTGGACTTTGCCTCTTATCAGAATAAGCACTGACATGATATGGCTAAACACCAATATACTTGAAACCTTGAACAAATACATACACTTATTGTGAATGTGGTCAAACAACATTGGAATGTCCACTATAATAGATATCAGTCTCTACATGTATGACTTGTGCTGCTGTCTATCCTCTCGTCTACTCATCTCTCCATCCACGTGTCCCCATCATTCACAGTCAACAGTAAACATGAGTAGAAGTGCATCCAACACTGTTTATCTTCTCCATTACTGATATTACATAGGAAGGCTCCTACAAATCTTCCATTTCTTTCATTGATCAGAAAGACTGTTTGGTTATACCCTGAAAGTGACAACAAATGTCACCATCACATAAAGGGTGTATATGTATATTACAACAAAGTAACCACAGAGACTGCAGTGCAGAAAGCAGGCTTACAACAAGTTGGCATTCAAGACACTAATAACCATCAGATTATCTATCAATTACACATAACAATTCAAATATCTTTGGTTGTGCTTGTTGAGTATTTACAAATATACTTTTGCCCAAGGCCACCTTAACTAATTCAGATACTTCTGGGATGAAATAAACCATGTGGAATCCAAAATGATACTTCTGATGAACAAACAGTAGTTGAAGATGTTGATGAAACTGGCTTCTGAATGACTCTTCAAGTTCAATCTCATATATCCTAATGTATTTCAGAGGTCTCCAAGATACAATAACATCAATATTAAACTGGTTCAGACCTTCAGTAAACGACCAAACTTACCTGCCCCCCCCCCCCCGAACTAAGACACTAGCTCAAAGTGGTGCTAGAATAAATTTTGTGATTCTCATGTGAACCATGGGAAGCATCATGCATATTAAAACCAACAAGCCAAAAGGCTAAGTGATTCCTTGCCTTTAGAATACAGTATAAAAATAGAAGAGTTATTTCAAATTGGCACAGTTTCATTACGGCATTGTGACATTACTGTGTTGATATGTTTGAGCAGAATAAAGGATCCATGGACAGAGATCAAACATATTGATATCATGAATGCATGGTCTCTGATTCACCAAGCTTACCAAATTATAAAGTGAGATGTGTTTACATCATATAAACCTTCTGAACCCTGGTGACTCAAATGCCCTTTGACCTCCAACATAAACTTTAGGGATCATCCAAGCAATGTGGTTCATCCAAACATTAAGTATGAGATTTTTCACTGTTAAACTTCTTGAGACATCCTGTTAGTATGAGATCCTTCATGGTTACCCTTGTAAAGATAGGCTATCATGTTTATGAGTACTTTTTAAGGTTTTCACTGTTTGAGCACTTTTGACTACAATTGACCTTGGACCTCCACAAAAACAGTAAGGATATTTAACTGAATATGAGACATCCACGTTCTAAACTGATATCCATCACAGTTACCCCTCTATGAAAAACTGCATTTTACAAGGTTTTCACCTTTAGACCTCTGATGACCCCAAAGTACGTTTAACCTCCAGTAAGAACAGGAGGGATCATCTACACAATGTGGGTCGTCCACCTGCTAAGTATGAAATCCTCATTGTTACTCTTCTTGAGATATCATGTTTACAAGCACTTTACCCTGTTTTACCTCTGTTGACCCCAAATGACCTTTGTCATCCCCAAAATACAACTGGGATGTAGGAATTAACATGGGACATCTACATACCACATATGAACTTCATCAAGGTTACCCTTCTTGTGATATTTTCAATGCATTAACCTTTGACCCCTGGTGACCCAAATGACCTTTGACCTCCCCTCAAAACAATAGTTTTAAATATGGTGCACCCACATACTAAGAATGGCAGCAATCTGAGTTTCCCTTCTTAAGACATCGTGTTTACAAGGTTTTCAGTGTTTGACCTCTGGTGACCTCACATGACCTTTGACCTCTACCAAAACTTGTAAGATCCTTCTATGTAACACTATGCATCAACACACAAAGTATACGACCTGTTTGAATTTGATTTATTGAGATACTGTAATAACAAGGTTTTCAGTATTTGGCCTCTGGTGATTTCATATGACCTTTGACCTCCACCAAACACAAAAAGATTTTTACTTTTCAGTATGGTGCACCCATATACCAAGTATGTCACTCATCTGAGTTCCTTTCTTGAAATAACAGGACACACATGCACAAACACACATAAGCCCACACGAACATAGATTCCTTGACTTCATGGCAAGGAATCAAACACCATTACATTTCTTCGAAGTGCAACACTCCAGACGATTCTAACACCTAAAATACAATGGTATTGTTGAGCCTCTTGTTAAGATCAACCATGTCACACTGCCTAACGGCCATTTCTGCACGAGCACAGTCCAATCTATAGCTTGCCCTGTAACAGAGATCTGTGTGAGTAAACCGGTGGAAGAACCTGGTAGAAAGGTTGTGCATAGGATGTTAGGTAGATATTCTAATGATCAAGAATCTGTTGTAAAACAACATTGCAGTCGTCCTGCTTAACAGACTAGGTGTTAGTCTGGACACTGAATTGTATACCTGTAACTGATGACATGAAATTTCTTATTAAGCTTTAAGTTTCATTATTTATAGAGGTACTGCCATTTAATTCCCCTAATGTCTATGGTAGTTTAAGATCAAGTACAAATATGTACACAGTTGCTAGACATCAGTTTACAATGTAGTCAAATATTGGCTGTTATAGTCTTTCCTAGAGTGGAATGAATGAGAAGTAAATACTGGATATTAACAATTTCCAGATTTTACAAACGTTCTGTATTCCACATTGTCATAAATCTGTACAATAGAAAGCACAGGTAAACTAAGAACTTTCAGTGAAAGACTAGATTCATAACCAAATTGTGAAAATCTATCACATCTAGAAACCCCCTATACTTGTTCAACAAGTCAATTTCTGATCTTAAGACCATCTTTGCCGAGCAAGTAGATCATTTTATGTTTATTACCATTCTATTACTTTCTCTCAAAGTCCATTACCAGATGCTGAAACCATGACATGGTACACAGTCAAGGTACAGACAATAAGTTTAGGGCCAACCAATCATCTCATCTCCCTTCTGACAAATCGGCTGCACACCACATTTTACTAGAAGCAGTGGTCACCATCAGCTGCCATAATTTAATAGCTTCTTCACCTATGCATTCTTGTCATATTATCTTCATCAACACCATCTTACCATCTTTAAACCTTCTCTCTACAGCTGCACTAGTTCCATCAATACAGCAAAGAACTGTTCTCATACATGATAGATTTATTCTGATCTTAAATTCATTCACAGGATTATTGCTGTTTGCAACTTGCAGGGCTCAGTCGCCGTAAGCGACTGCTTTTCCGATTGCGGTCCAGGTCATCTCCCAAACCAAAGACTGGCCTTTCCACTTCAAGGTGGGATGATTGCACATCTGAGTGAAGAGCAAAGAAAAAACCATAAGCATTCACCCCTTTAAAGTGACTTAATACTTGTGTTCTTATTTATTGTTTCCCAGAGATATTATGTGACATGAAGCAAAATGCATACTTTACAGTTTATTTCAAAAAATGTCTCTACTGAGACCAGTTGCATCCTGTTACGGTTTCAGAGCACTTCCTCTACATCAATTCACACTTCATTACTACCACCTCACTCAAAGTGCCAGTGCATGCATCTCTCACTCACCTACCACTCCCTAACTGTTATACCTTACCATTGTTACACTAGATGTAGACCCTTTTAACCACCTCCAGTATCTACCATCCATATCTAGACCTGTTTTACCCACAATTCTTTCTTTTATGCAATACAATTAATATGATCTGTTCCATGTACCAACAACCTCCTCCCCCACTTTTCTGTCTCTAAAATTGTCTCCTTACATCCTTACTAACCTGTGAGTAGTCAAATAATTTTGCCTGCCTTCAGTCATAATTTCTTAGACCCCCTCCCCCCAACTCTCCTCCATAACCCTATTTATTTCGGCTACCTTGCAGTGTATCAACTGCTTGTTACTACTGTGCTTTTCTCTCTCTGTTACATATTCCTACTAATACTTCATTATTTACTTACTTGGTTGATTCATGTCCAGTGGTTCATTCTCATCAATAACCGGACAGGAGTTGCCATAGTTATTTACCTCTGACTGCTCCTCATCCCCAGCTGCTGATCTTTCTTCATCTTCATCTGATTCCAGTGGGTTGTACATAGCATCCAAGTATGGTATTACTGTCATACATCTCAGCTCATCTGAGCTGTCTGGGAGAGGCGGCAGAGGAACTTCTTTGCCAACCTTTGGAGGTTTCCTTCTCATCCATCTTCAAAAAAAATGTATTTAAGCAATCATCAATTCAAAAATATCAACAATCACACAGAAAGAGGACCCAACATATTCCTATCTATGCTGTGTTAGCCCTCTCTGCAGCAAATAATGAGTTCATTACAGCTCAAACTGATATGTAGTTTCTTCTTTGTTCCCTCTTGACAGACAGCAAGACTCAAATTCACTAAACACATAACTATTCTAGTTTTCCATGTTCAGGCCACACACACACACACAAATTCAAGTTCTTCCACACAATAACTGGATAACTTCCCTTTCATTGAGTCTGAGCACACTTCTAATGCACTGAGCAACCACAGTTACCTGCCATACTAACAAGTCTCAGTGGATATTATACAGACCAGAAAGCCAAAAGGCTTAGTGATTCCTTGCCTTTGTAAAATATGTTTTGTGAACTGTGGTTTGGAAATTG
>WURT03164506.1:0-10626 GCA_009936505.3 Holothuria glaberrima | reverse complement strand
CAAAGGTCATCTGGGGTCATTAGAGGTTGAAAAGCAAACTTTCCCAAGAATTCCCAAGAAAATCCCAACATTTTCTACGGCAAGGAATCACTAAGCCTTTGGGCTTTCTGGTGGTCATTTTTCGTGGTGTATTAGAGGCCTCCATTCTTTTTGGAGTCTCAGTCCTTGGATAAAGTGGTTATATTACATGGTAGGGAGCTTAAATTAGCTTTATCTAGAGGGGCATACTCACCCAGTTAACTTAACAGCCTCAAGGCAAAAGCCAAGTTTTCAGTTTGTTTTGACTGCTATTCTTAGGCATTGTTGATTCCTTGCCGTAGACAGGCAAGCAATCTATGCGATGGTGATGTTGTGTGTGTGTGTTTGTGACACTTTGCTTGTAAACAGGATATCCAAAGATAGCAATGACCGACACTTTTCATATTCGGTATATAAATTTGACATATTGAGAAGAGGAACCCTATTGTGTTTTGTAGAGGTCAAAGGTCATTTGAGGTCATCAGAGGTGAAAAGCCAAAAACCTTGTAAACACCATATCTCGAGATAGGAATGACCGACACTTCTCATATGTGGTATGTAGATTTGTCTTGTTGAGAAGAACCCTATGGTTTTTGGTGGAGGTCAAAGGTCATTTGAGGTCACTGGAGGGTAAACTGCAAAAACCTTGTAAATGGCTTGTAAACATGATATTTCAAGATAGCAATGACCCATACTTTTCATATTTGGTATATAGATTTGTCATGTTGAGAGGAAGAACCCTATTTTTTTTTGGTGGAGATCAAAGTCATCTGATGTTTACTGGAGGTTAAACTGGGAAAACCTTGTAAATGGCTTGTAAACACAATATTTCAAGGTAGCAATGACAGACACTTTTGATATTTGATATACAATTTTGTTATGTTGAGAGGAAGGACCCTATTGTTTTTGGTGGAGGTCAAAGGTCATCTGAAGTCAACAGAGGTTAATCTGTGAAAACCTTGTAAATGGCTTGTAAACAGCTTGTAAACATGATATCTCAAGATAGCAATGACAGACACTTTTCATATTTGGTATATAGATTTGCCATGTTGAAAGGAAGAACCTTATTGTTTTTGGTGAAGGTCAAAGGTCATCTGAGGTTACCAGAGGTTAAACTGCAAAAAACGTGGAAACATGATACGTGAATATGGCAATGATGGATTCTTTTCATATTTAGTATATAAATTTGTCATGTTTAGAGGAAAAACGCGATTGTTTTTGATGGAGGTCAAAGGTCTTAGGAGGTCACCAGAGGTAAAAAAAACCCAAAACCTTGTAAACATGATATCTCCATGTAGCAATGACAAATACCTTTCATATTTGGTATATAGATTGTTTATCTTAAGAGAAAGAACCCTACTGTTTTTGGTGAAGGTCAAAGGTCATTTGAGGTCACCAGAGGTAAAAACTGAAATCCTTGTAAACACGATATCTTAAGGTAGGAATGACAGACACTTCTTATTGTGTATAAAGATTTGTCTTGTTGACAGGAAGAACCTTTTCCTTTTTGGTGGAGGTCAAAGGTCATTTGAGGTCACCAGAGATGAAACTGAAAACCTTGTAAATGGCTTGCAAAAACCATATCAAATTAGGGATGACCTGTGAGGTCACCAGAGGTTAAATTATGAAAAGTTGTAAAAAATGATAGAAGTGTAAATTTGAAGGATGAACCTGAGTGCAAAAAAGCACCCTCTTTTGGCAAGGAATCACTAAGCCTTTGGGCTTTCTGGTTAGTATTTCTAGTAGTTGCCAGTGTTCGGAGTGTCCACTGTGTACAAACTTAGTGTACTCAATGGCCAGTTCCCAGACAGCTAACTTATCCTTCAGTAATTTTAGTTTCTATTGCACAGCTCTCTTTGCTGTGTGCAGACATTGCATATAGTGGGGTGATTATTCATCCAGGATGTTGCTGTTGGTTCGTCACCACATGTTTCCCTGGTCTAGCTAGAGCAGTGGTGAAGAGATATAATCTTTGCTCACTCAAGGTCCTATGCCAACCAGGGAATCAACATTAGGGAATCAATGTTAGAATTTGAATTATTTCAATTTTAAAAGTACACATGTCAGTACTACTTAGCTGCATTTAAACTTCAGATGGATGGTGTATTAAATTTTCTTTCAATACTTCCCTTTTTACTCATCAATTTCTTGGGGGAGTGAGGGGAATGGAGTAGGAAGGGAGGGAGAGATGGAGTAGGAAAGACATTTAATAGCTTCTTCCCCCACTGGTTATGCCACTGCCCAACACAAACTGGTCACATTTATGCATTATGACTCTTCTTTCTGATCCCTGCCCTTAGGCCCTGAGGTAAGGAAATATGGGTTTTCTTTGTCGGAGATGGATGCAAATGGCAATGTTTTTGTCAAATCCAAATTTAGTTGTAACTTTACTACTGCATTTCATCTTTGTTAAATCGAAATGGAAAACCGTAAGCAGTGTTCTCCGCTAGCAGTTTCTTAATGCTGCTGCCCCCACAAAAACCTTGACCACCCAGACAAAAAATATTGCTTTCACTTTTTTGGTAATGTTCGATTGTTCAATTCAATTTTGGCACCACATGTTGCACCATTTTACATCTAACCCACCTAAAATGATCAGAACTTTTCAAATGGGGTAGGGGACATCCTCCCCTTACACCCCTCCCCCAGGACAGCCATCATTCTCATATGCCAGATCAGAGACAAGCTCCTGGACAAAATTTGGACCTGTAGAGAACACTGCGTAAGTGTATAGTCTTGAAAATACCAAAGTAGCCAACTTTTGGACTTCAGTCCTCATTCAGTGCATTGCTCAATAGCTTCCTCATGAATCTCTAATCAAAGTCTTTAACTTACTATATCTCTTGTTCCATTATTCACAAATCTCTTTGTCTTTTGCGGACTCTTATTTTTTCATGGACCCCTTGCGGACCCCTTTGCCCTCACAGATCCCCAAATAAATTTCACAGACCCCTTGAGTAACATGGTTGTAAAGGATGCAGATCTTCAATTTGGGGCCCAAATAGCTGAAAGATTTTGCATGAGAGTATGAATAATAAGGCCTGCTAGCCAATTCTATCTGAAGGCTACTGTCAGATGAAAGTGCTTGCCATGTTCACCTTGTGCACACAGTTGACTCACACTATGAATAGGCCCATTGTTGTTCTCATCCTTCAGTAGCTGAAGGTTAGAATAATCTATCTCCCCAAAAGCTTAAAAATTTTGATGATTTCCAATGTCGACGACTCCAGTCAAATATCATTCAAGTCAAGTCACAAGTCATTTCTCTGCAAGTCAATTCAAGTCACAAGTCACTTTTAGCTCACACACATTCTGTGTGTGAGGTTAAAAAATGAGGTTTTTGTCGTCAACTTTTAGAAACAGTATGCATTTCTTCATCTTTCGAGATATGCCACTGGAATTTTGTCAGTGTGTTTTTTGCCAGATTGGTATTTTTTTTTGTAGGGAGCACTTTTTGAATATCATGTATGGAAACTGATTTATTAGCCATTTTCTTGATACTTTCTTTGTATCTTAACAGTATCAAGTCAGCTATGCACATGTCACACAACCCTACTCTATATATAGGAAAGTGGCCTCTGCTTGTTGACATAGTGGATTACATTTCTCTCACCAAGATCTTGAGTAGAGCTAATTATCATGGTTCATTTAATGTAGCAGCCACTTTTTTCCACTTGACTTATTCCTTGAAAAAAAAATACTGTCTCTGTTGATAAGAAGTATATTCAATAGGGGTGGATAACAAGCAAGCTTGTAGGGAATCTCCCTCAGTTCCATGGACTAGGGAATTGCCCCTAGGCCTAACAAGAGATGTATGCAGCCCTCGTTTGAATGCTAGTTATTATTCTGGCCAGTTGTGTAGAAAACTACTTTTGTGAAAGAAGAGCATGAAATATAAATTCATAGAAACAGAGTAAAAGTAAGGAATTCACTCTGTTTCAATAGAGAGTAGTTATTCATAACTCCTATTTGTGGAAAATGAGGCTTTGGAAAAGTTGTAGCATATTCTGTTCGTAAAATTTAATAAACATTATTAAAACTACCATGTAGGTGTCAATATTTTGGCTTGTCTTGCTTGATTATTTCAGAATTTTCTCCTCACCTTATGGCTATCATGCATATTCATCTTCATAACCTACCTATTTATACTAGACAAAGCAGTTTGCTCTTCCCCTCTCTCTTTCCCATAAAGACCCTTTTGTGATGTATATAAAGAAAATATCTTCAAAATATTTTTCATCAAAACTTGTAACAGTTAAAAAGTACTGTATAAAACAAATATACAAAGAGAGTGGCATGTGGGGGAAAGACATGGTCTAGTGAATCTTGCATCACTACCAGAAAGTAAAGTTTATTGCCTACAGTATTGTCAACCTGTTAGGATAACAGTGTAGGTTCATATCTAGCTTCTGAGAGGTTCTTGGATAAAATGCTGAAAACATGTGGGAATTTTTTTTATTTTTATTTATTTATTTTATTTATTTTTTGTTTGATGTGTTTGTGGGCATTGCTGTTTGCAGGAATGCTGAAAGTGCATATTGATGATTTACAAGCATACTATGGTTGTCTGATTCAGAACATACTTGTTTCATTCAGCTGTCAAGCAGTGGATCTGCAAAGCAAGTACCCTTCACCCCTGCTAGACTTCTGGCAAGGGGATGAAGACTACAAAATACTGTCACTGGTGCCCTAACTGAATTTAAAACGTACACTAAAGGGTTTGAAGTGGGCAGGATTTCGGCATACTGTGGGCTTTCATGCAATTCTTTACACAGGAAGGAAATGATGAGTGGCTCCCTGGGGACTAAAATCAAAGAGTCGTAGACATCTTTATGTTTTTGAGAGTTTCCTTGATTGTTGGGGAGGCACTGTGTGTATCTTGTGAGAAAGTACAGTACGCATAAGTTGTGAACCTGATTGCAAATGGCTCAGTGCTCAGTTCTAATAAAAGAGTACTTTGTAAAATTTATAGAGACTAAAAGTGCAAAACATCACTCTCCATTATATAACAGAACAAATGAAGTGCTTACTTGACCAAATTAGCAGTTGGCAATGTGTCCTAATTAAATAATTGCATTGTTCAGTGGCACTATGTTTTTCATTATGCTGTTTCAGGAATCTGTGGTAAAATACTGTAAAATTTATATTCAAAAACTGTCTTGCCCTTAAAACCTGCTTCCCCATGCACATTCCTTTTTGTAAATTCATTTTGAGTTTTCTTACTTTTTGATGGGAATTCAAGGTGTAAATGGTTAAACTCAAGACCACAGTAAGAGGAAAAATATGAGTTGCCAGTGTAAAAATGATTGCTGATTTTGATCACATGACACATTTGTGTGAGGTACAGCAGCGTTGCTGCTGTAGTTCAGATTCCTCAAGTCAAGTTCCCTCCAAGTCACAAGTCAAAAAAATGGGACTGGAGTCGACTCGAGTGGCAAGTCATTGACTCTAGTCAACAACTCTGGTGTTAGGTGTGGACCATGATTGTGTGCAAAATGATTTAAAAACTGAACAGGTAACATTGGAAGGGTTGATTGACAGCAGCAATGCTGCTCTAGTCATAAATTATTCTTGTGCACATTCTCACTACTGCACCACCCTTCCTCCCCCCACCTTCCACTCCAGTCCCTGTTGTTTTTACCCTCTTGTCATAAGAAAAAAAACAAGAAGAGGATTTTTTATCCTTTTTGTTACCCTTTCTTTTACCAAGTGTGAAATTACCTCCATGTAGCCATTGAAAATTACTGATTGCTTTGGCAATACAGTTTTTTAAGTGAAACTTTATTCTCATTAACTACTTGACACACAAGAACATTTATTTCAAGAATATAGTAATTTCAAAACACTTCCATTACTTGAGTTTCACTGTTGATTGAAGTTTACAATGTTGAAAAGCCTGTAAAATTAGTCTAATTATCATCTGATGTTGTTCATTGCTGTAGTTTTGTAAGGAACAGAAATTCAAATTCATATCTGTGAAGTTCATGATAATTGAAGTCTGTGTAATCAAAAACCCAGTATCATTTACTGTTTCTTATGACTGGAATTCAGGGAGGATCTTGCAAAATTGCTATTGTAGGAAGTTTTTAATGCTAAAATCCTATAAAATCAAACTCAGTTCTTTAAAGCTTTAGTGTAGTAAGGAACTCAAGAAATTGATATAACTCTTTCCTGGGCTCATTTTCTCTTCAGGTTATGTGACCATCTCATAACCTGGCCTTTGATTTAGCCTGGTCCTTAGAGTCACATTTATAAAAGTGCTTCCTCAGAAAAAAATTCTTTTCTCGTTGATAAATGACATTTGCCTTATTCTGCAAAACTGCTGTGGCCTGACATGCCATATTTAAGAATTGAGCCAAGTTTACTCTGTATGTTTTGATCTAATAACTACATTGCTGTGAAAAGTGCTTCATTTTCCTTTTGCAACCATTGCATTTGTGTAGTGCATTCTCACAATTCATATCACTGAACCCAAATACGATGTGATACACTTGTCTCTGCTCAGTGAATCTACTTACCAGGAAAGCTCCCATAGGACCTGTAGATAGGAAATGCTAGTAATGTCAATGCTTTATTTATTTTGTTAAAGTGGTAAAATAGGAGGTGCTGTGACTCAAGGGTATATGTAGGTGACCATGAATCTACTAAAGGTCTACTGTGAACCTACTGAAAGGTTCAGTTGAAAGGGTAATTGTGGTCATATTGTAAAGTATACCACAACAATTATCCTGGAATACTGAAACAATAACATCCAAAGAAATCAAAGAAGTTGAAGATCAATTTCAACATTCAGTGTAATGTAACATCCCCCTCGCTAGGATTTCTGGTCAGAACTGAGTGCTATTCAGCATTTGTGTTGTGTGCACAGTATGTGTAGGAAGGTTTGTATATGTACATGAGAGACATGTTAATACTTCTTCTATACCTTTAAGGGAGATTGCAGTTTTGATTTCTGTTAATTTTCTTTTCCATTTCATTTGTATCAAACATGAATACCAGTCTCAACATTCATGATTATCTGTTATTTATCTTCGCTGAATTTTGGATGTACAATATTGGCTAATGCAGTGTAACCCATAAAGAATATTTCAACTGTCCATGATGAATTTGTATGGAAAGCAGGGTCACAGTTTTGACACTTTAATAGAATCTCAATTCACATCAGTGTATCCACTTTCCATGCTTGCTTCACTATGATTTCATTTTACATCATGGTAGTAATACTACTTTTGATAAGCATAACTCTCAATCCTCTGAACTTGCTCTGCAATGCATCATTTATCCAATGTGGAAAATCTGTGACTATAGTAGAAGACCTTATTGCAGTAAGATTTTGAGTGTTGCTGTAGTGAGAATGCCTGTATTACATTACATATAAAGGTGCTAATATTCTAAAATTGCTTTTTTCCATAGGATCAAGTAACAATGACCCAGTGATTTCAAGTTGTCCTTCAGAAGACTCCATTACAGTCATTACATTGAATGCAACTCATAAAGTGCTTCAATTCATAACACCAACATGTACTGATGCAGAAGATGGGATCCTGTCTGTTTCATGTACACCTCCTTCAGCATTCATTGTAACTATTGACGAAACTCCAATTACATGTATGTGTACTGATAATCAACAACGAAGTGACAGCTGTTCTGTCAGCCTGAGTGGTAAGTTAATTTACATTGTAGCTATCCATTGTTGAGAACCCTGCATTCTGATTGGTTTAACACTGACCTGTAATTACACTACACATGGTCAGTAATTTCAGTTACATGCACAAAGCAATAGCAACAACAAAAATAGTGATGATGCATGAGATTGTCTACTGTCTACACTAGGCAACTAATCATGTGAGAACCCTATAACATTATAACAAGTAATATTAACAATACAGAAAAATGGTCATGCAATGGGCAGTGGTACTGCTCCTAGTATACTGCTGTTTACTAAGTCCACCTTAATGTACAAGTGACCTTTGACCTCCACCAAAAACAATAGGGTTCTCCTTCTTAACATGACAAATCTATATACCAATATGAAAAGTGCCCGGTCATTCCTATCTCGAGATATCGTGTTTACAAGGTTTTCAGTTTTTGACCTCTGGTGACCTCAGATGACCTTTGACCTCCACCAAAACAATAGGGTTCTTCCTCTTAACATGATAAATCTACACACTAAATATTAAAAGTGTCAGTCATTCCTATCTTTAGATATCGTGTTTACAAGCCATTTTCAAAGTTTTCGCTGTTTAACCTCCTACGACCTCAATTGACCTTTGACCTCTACCAAAAACAATAGGGTTCTCCCTCTCAACATGACAAATCTATTTACCAAATATGAAAAGTGTCGGTCATTGCTAACTTGGGATATTGTGTTTACAAGGTTTTCGGTTTTTGACCTCTGGTGACCTCAGATGACCTCTGACCTCCACCAAAAACAATAGGGTTCTTCCTCTCAACATGACAAATCTATATAACAAATATGACAAGGGTCGGTCATTGCTAACTTGAGATATCGTGTTTACAAGCTAGGCGTCACATACACACACATACACACACACATGCACACATACACATACATACACACACACACGACATCACCATCGCATAGATTCCTTGCCTACCTTAGGCAAGGAATCAGCAAGTAATATTAACAATACAGAAAAATGGTCATGCAATGGGCAGTGGTACTGCTCCTAGTATACTGCAATGTTTACTAAATCCACCTTAATGTACAAGCTTAGCTTATCAAAACATCTTTTGTCCTTTGATTTAGCCTGGTCCCTAGAGTTACATCACAAAAAGTGCTCCTCAGAATAATTCTTTATCTCTCTTTGATAATGTTTTTAAATGCAGAAATGTGGCTATAACATTTGCCTTATTCTGCAAAACTGCTGTGGCCTGATATGCCACATTTAAGAATGGATTCAAGTTTACTGTGTATGCTATGAGGTAATAACTACATTGCAGCAAAAAGTTTTTTTTTTCTTTCTCGTGCAACCATTGCATTTATTTAACGTATGCTCATAATGTGTACCACAGTATCCAAATACAATATGATACACTTGTCTCTGCTCAGTGAATCCACTTACCAGGAGATCTCCCATATTATTTATAAATAAAATGCTATGTAATGTCAATACCTTAGTCATAAAATAGGTGCTGTGACTCAAGGGTACTTATGCAGGTCCACTATGAATCTACTGAAGGTCTACTATGAACTACTGAAAGGTTAAGTTGAAAGGGTAATTGTGGTCATATTGTACAGCAATATAACACAACAATTATCTTGGAATACTGAAACAATAAAATGAAACAAAATCAAAGAAGTCAAATACCAATTTCAAGATTCAGTGTAATGTAACATCCCCCTCGCTAGGATTTCTGGTCAGAACTGAAAGGTATTCAGCATTTGTGTTGTGTGCACAGTATGTGTTGCTAGGTTTGTATATGTACATGAGAGACATGTTAATACTTCTATACCTTTAAGGGAGATTGCAGTTTTGATTTCTGTTAATTTTCTTTTCCATTTCATTTGTATCAAATATGAATACCAGTCTTAACATTCATGATTATCTGTTATTTATCTTCACTGAATTTTGGATGTACAGTATTAGCTTTTCTACTACCTCTAGCCATCTGTTATTGAGTTTCCTGCATTCTGATTGGTTAAACACTGACCTGTTATTCTAAAACACATGGTCAGTAAATGTAAAAGCTGATAAAAATGAAGTTTTTCACAGATTTTCGGTGGTAGAATAGGAACCAGAAAGCCCAAAGGCTTAGTGATTCCTTGCCTAGGGGGAGGGGGTAGCTTTGTTACACCAAGGTTCATCCCCCAAATTTATACTTCTTGACTACACCATTTTAGGATGTGTTAATTCACAATAGATCCCCTGCATCTTGAGACCCTGTCTTGAGATGACAAGCATGATATCCCTTACAGTTATCCTACTTTAGATATTATGTGAATAAGGTCAAAACCTTTTCAAATCTTGTGATTTGAAATGACCTTTCACCTCCACTTACATTTATAGGATCAGCTATCCTATATGGCAATCTACATGCTAAATATGAACAATCCACATGAGATCTCTTGCAGTCATTATCCTTACAATATCAAGTTTATAAGGTTTTGACCTCTTGTGACCCCAAATGACCTCCACCAAAACCAAAGAGAAGTATCTCCCTAACCCTAGCAATCCGCATATCAATAGATCTAGGACTGTGAACCTGTAGCTTTACTAAAGTTTACCTACTGTCAGCACTCAGCAGAAAGACATTACAGATGTGCTTAACATCATCATGACTCGTCAAAATTTCTTAGACACACCGGAGGGCTTAATAAACAGTGAACCCCAAACACGGTTCCTCCTTGAGGCTTAACTTTGACTGCTCACAACAGCTTGAGTGTCATTTGTGTATGTAATTCTTTTTTCAAAACGAATTTTAGTGAACATGTACTTTTTCTGTGGTTACTGCAAATTTTAGTAAATTTTCAAACAAATTCATTTACAATAAATCAATGATGGTCAAGACTTTTGTTTTTGTTACAACATTTGTTAGACAAAGCAGCGAAAAGTCTTAACAGATACTTGTTTTAGTCACCTGTTA
>WURT03164495.1:0-10627 GCA_009936505.3 Holothuria glaberrima | reverse complement strand
TCTACATTGCACAGGCACTGTGCTATCCAGGCTGCATCTCACTGGCCTGTACATGCCATTGACCAATGAGTGTGGCTTATAAAGATTCTCCCTAGTGTTTGAATTTGTCTATTTTCAACTAAGAGCAGGGAGATCCATCACAGAGTTTCAAGTCTCAAGATATTACTATAAAAATAATTTGAAGTGAAGTGAGTCCTCCTTTACAAGACAAATGAGAGAACTCTTTATTGGGGTGGGTTTCACCATGCTTCCACACCTTTAATCTGTCATATACCTGTCATATACAAGCAGGAGCATCCATCAAGGCCTTAGCCTAGGCTAACCAGCAGTGTGGCAAGACTTGAGATAGGTCACCCTTTCACTTTGCATATTAAAGACAAAAGAGTGACTGAAATGTTCGAAAGGTGCTTAAAATATTCCTTAATTCACAAATTCACTTATCTTTACTGCTGAAACTTAAACTTCCAAGTAAGGCTACAGATAGTGCCTTGCGATAAGCACTAGTGTCTTAAGGCAGGAAAGTAGACTTATGAGTATTCTTGTTATGCACTGATCAGTTACATGTAAAGGAGATCCCAACATGTAATCAGGTAGAGACTGAGAGGGGATGGGTAGAGAATTAACAATTTGCAATTTATTTGGTCAGAAAGTTATAGAAGGTGGCTTATGTTAGACTTGTAGTGAGTCAGGCATCATGATAAAATACGAAGCTGTAGCTGACTCCTCCAAGCTGCAGCTGCTGCAGCCATGTTTAGTTACTATACTCAACATAACAAAAATCTTACTTACTGGTAGTGCTTTTTGTCAGCCACAGACCTAAAAGTGCTTTACAAAATTAAGGCTCATTCTTTTATTTAAAAATGTTCTCAAACCCCTGGGGACTATGCTTACCTGGCTGCCATTCAAGCTCTTAAGCTTACACATTGCATTATTATTTCTGGATTTAAGCCCCAGCCTCCCAGTTGAAAGGGGATGCTCAGTCTAATTGCTGAGCCAGATATTACAATGTACAGTATGTAGTAATACCACATTGCAACAGCTACCACAGCTTTGCTGAGGCAGCTGCAGCTTGGCTATTTTAACATGGTACCACAGTACTCATACACTGGCATACTGGATGACAGTTGTAATAAAGAGAATGGATTTGTGCTTGTACTCACAGCTTCAGTGTCAAGAGACAACAATGCAAAATTTTGTACTCATACTCACCAAGCTAATTTGTACTTAAATGTAATCAAACCTAATAAAATTTAAGTTGTACTATACTAGGGTTCATGGCCTTGTACTCTACAAGTCTGGATCATGTGACTTGAACTCGATGAAGTTTCCAAGGGGAAGAGCAAGCTACAGTAATAGAGAAACAAATACAAGCTTTGGTCCTGGCTGAATACATCTAGAAAGTTATACTCCCAAGAAACTACTTTATAAACCGAACGCTACATAAGTGTTGGCACTAGGTCTCTGAATTTGGGAGGGGGGTGTTCCTCCTTTCAAAACATTCTGAGGAGGATTTTGGTTCAAATGGGTGGATCTCAGTCAGCTGCAACATAAAAAGTAAGTTTTTTTCCCACCAGATGTGTGCATGATTTTAAAGCTTACAGGATTTTTGAGGAAAGTGCAGGAATTTTGCAATCCCACTGCCTAATGCAAATACGGTGCTACATTCCACTTCAAAACAGGTACTGTATGAAGTACAAAAAGTTGTGAATTAGCTTACCCTACCAACATAACCAAGACTTGAACAATAGCAACAGGCACTAAAGCAAACCCTAGTACTATTAAGCACTGTAAAACAAGACTTTAGTAAATGACAAGAAAAGCAATATTCTGGAATTTATTTTTCAATCTGATTATTTTATAGTGAATACCAATATGAATGCTCTGGTTGCTATGTTACAGTAGCTGCACTTTATTTAGTTGATAATTTGGCAAGTACTCATGTTTGTAACTACCAGCATACGTTCCAATAAACTTAAGTCCACTTTAAGATAGTTCAACTCTTGATGATGACTACTCTAGTGTTGTCTAATATGCTTTATTTTCTGAAATAAAAAAAACCTGGGTAGTGCTTGACAAATCATGATAATTTGAGTATGTATAACGTACAAAGCCATAGAAATATTTTTCCACCATTGTTCAAAAGAAAAGAAAATCCAAGAAAAGAACAGAGATTGAGCAAACCACATAAGTAGCTACATATTAAACGAGTAGTAATTCTTGGTAATATTTCTAAGCCTAATGTGCAGAGGTAATGAAATTTAAATATGGCAAAAATTTAACAACTGTGGATTGCAGCTACAATTTTTACATTGATTAGATCTTGACTGTTAACCAAATATTGAGTGACTAATTTCACAAACAAATTTTTCAATTAAACCACATTTACTAGCTGTAAAACACTATAAAATCTATGGTAGGAAAAAGACGCTTTAAGGACAAGCATTCAGGACAACACATAAATAAACCAAACTTACTGGGTTTTGTCACACTCACAGAGAATGGAAAAGATGTGGAGTATTGGACAAATTTTGCAGCTATTCTGGATTGCACACTTTTACTGATGTCACAATGGCAAATATAAATTGTTTGTTTTTAGTATTTCACTTGAATATACAGAAAAGGTAATTGCAAACCTTACAAATGGTAAAATGTAATTTGCAACAAAAAGCAGGATGAACATAGATTAAATACACACCATTGCTGGTGTGAGATACAACTTTTACAAAAAGTATTTAGTTAGCTATCTTCTTATTTGGGGGTGGAGAGATGGGGAAAGGGGCAAGGGCAAAGTCAAATTCCTGTCTCTGTTATAAGTTCAGGGAATAGAATGAAGTGGTTGACTTATAACTAGTGCATAAACTGTCCCCATTTTACCCCTCCCCTGAAAATTATTGTTCGTGGCATTCTGTCCTTCCAACCCCCAACTAGTTATATCACTGCTTTTTATGCAGCTCTATTTGGTATTCTTTGTTCTTTACTGCTTTTTTAAGTAGCTAGAACAATAGCTATATGAGTACAGATGAGATTAATTCCAATTATTGCCATTGCAATTTTCTCAGCTTCCATATGACTGATCCCTTTCCTGACCTTGTGAATCTCTACAAACAAAGTATTTCTAGCTCACAAACTGAGGGGAGTCTTTTCCTTAAAATTTTCAACCACAGAGTTGACAAAGTGAGAACGTTGCAGTTTTAGCCAACTTCAAGTTACAACAAGCACAGTGACAGGTGGGTGCAGATCTACATCTATTCAACCATAAAATTGAGACAACAATGTGAATTGTTCCCACTTATGACGAATTTGACCTAGCATGTAGAGATTTGCACTGGTGCACCTATAGTTTTGAGGTATCTTTTAACTGAAATATCTGATCAGTGTATCAGTAATAACCACAGTGATTTACGCACCACTGCATTTCCAAACACCTCTCACTTAGGTGGGCTGAAAAAGTTAATCACTTAAAATGAGCTGTGACAACTATTAAACTGACGTTTAATTTATAGACAAAGCGATCAGTCTATCTACTGATAATCATGCATAGCTTTATCGTGCATTCTTTTCAAAATTTGAGGCTTGATTTATATCTTGCAAAAGCAAATAGGCACAATAGGATGAACAACTGAACAGATTACTGTTCACAATAAGGCAATAAAAAAGATAACAATGAATCTTATACACACATGCAACTTGCTCAAAAGGTACAACAAAAGTTAAATACTTTCCACTTTATATGCCTTTCATAGTAGCAGTTTGTAACTTCTGACGTTGTGAAACATGGTTTCAGGAAAGGCGACACTTTTTAGCTGTGGAATAAAAAGTTACTAGTTTAGGTATGTCTGGAATGTACACCCCCAAAAATAAACAAATAAAAAACAATAAAAAATATGGTCCAAAGAATGAATCATGAATCTCCTTGTCGGTTGGAAAATTTATTTACTTGGAGCCACATCCAATAGCAGAGGTCATTTTTTGGAGCAGATATAAATATGGGGGCTGGACAGAAACATCACAATTTTGTAGTAAGACAATGCCTGGGAAATACAGCCCTCCTTTGTCTCCTGAACCATTCACATTGTTCCAACTATTATTAGGGAATAAAGTCAATGGTGCCAATGTTTCTATGTACATGAGATTCAAACAGGCCATGGAGTCATGAATAATGGGTTTGAGAAAACCAAAGTGAGACCAAGGGCCTTTTTTTTTACGTATAGATATGGTTCATATAAAATGAAATATGCATATACACATAAAAGGCCTACGTTAACATAAATATTCTAAGTAGCAGGTATCTTTTACAGTAGCTGTAAAGTAGTTTTGGTACTGACTTAAAGTACCTGCATTCTAGTTGCAAACATCATTATTCACAAAATTTCTTCTATTTTTGTTGCAATTAAAGAAGGGGAGACAGACTCCAAAGAAGTTGGCCTCACCACATATTCATGGAAGAAAACAGTTCTACCATTACTATTAAATATACTTACTGAATGCCTGCATTTAGCTTAAACCTACAGAATTTCCTGTCTTCATCACCATGATCTTGACTTCATGAACACCTGCTACATAAAGTATCTCTGACTTTATTCCCTGTTATCAGAGTCCTATAACCACAGTTCAGAGATGACACATTGACTTTGTTACCTAATTTTACAAGTTCTCTATACTCATGGTTCCAGTAGATATCCTACTTGAGATAGTATCAGGATTTTATCTCCTGAAGCACAAAACTTGCATGCTAAATCTGGGTCATTTTTATTTGTCACAGGGGTTTGTCATAGGTAGTTGCTGGACACTTCATTTTATCACATTTTAATTTTGGCACCTATTTTTTATTTTTTTAAACTGTCTCAAGTCACCCAGGGGTCAGGGAAACTTGAGACGGACACATGATTTCAATTTTTAAGGAGTTAAAATATATGTTTGTAGCTGTATCTAGCATAGTTTAAAATACCCTAAACATATTTTACAAAAGGTTAGAAATGAACAGGGGCAAGGATGGTACTTTGTTTGAAAGAAAATCTCTGCACCTTTTTCTGTGTTTTCAAGCGGGGATACTTGAGAGAGTTTCACAAGTTTTTACAAGTACACTAAAGATTGAGCTTAAATCTGGATCATTTCTACATGTGATTGAAGAACTTTACCTATGTGTATATTGAACAATGTCTGTTATTCTATGTAACTTGGGGATATAATTTTTTACTTACTTAAAACAGTGTCTCAATTTACCCAGGAATGTTAGACTTAACACATAATTGGGTGCTACAAAAAATCCAGTGGAATGAATTAACAAAAGACCCATCATTTAATAGAGACACACTACAGAGTCTACTGGTATAGGCAGCAGTCAAGAAGTTGACTACCTGTTAGGGCTGTGATAGGAGTTTTTCAACAGTCGCTTCTGAATGAAATTAATTGAGATTCATTAAAAATGCCTCTTATAAATGTATAGGTACCTCAAATATTTGAAATAAGCATTTATGAAATAATCATAGCCTTGTAGTAAAATAACAATACCAACAAAGTAAAATGAATAGACTAGAGTTGTGATAATTGGCTAATGAATTTTTCAAAGTAGGTCGAACTGCCTCAAGTTACCCAAGTGTCTCAAGTATCCCCGCTTTATGGTATCATTAAAGGGGCTCACTGAGTCAATATAGATTATTTTTGTAACAAGTTTGAAGGAAAGCATTGCTTGACAATGCCTCTAATTAGCCCCATTACTCAAGTATCACTTCTTATAATTACCAAAAATGTGAGAAATTGTAGTTTCTGTGGGCAGGGGTTGGATATGATTACTACCTAATGGTAAAAAGTGTCTGGACACAAATTTCTAATAAATGATTTTTACTGCTAATTATCCTGTCATTGCCATTTCAGTTGTGAGTCAGATGTGCAGAATCTCTTGGTTTGATCATTTACCATCAAGATGTGAGTAAATCTCAACAGGTGTGAAAAATTTCATGAATTTTGTGAACCAACTCAATAAGCCCCTTTAATGTCCCTACACCAAGTTTTCTTTGAGGTTAGGATCTTTATAGTAAGCAAACTATTTTCTGTTTTTACAATTTGACAATTTTATAGCATTGAGCTTCATAAAATGATAACTGTCCATGGCTCTAAAGGAGAAAATAAATCTCAGCTAAATAAAGTCATTTTGACTGGCTAGTGGAATTTTGAATTTCTACCAAAAATAATATGCTATCATGTATGTATTCTTAAGTTGAAGACTGCTTGTTGCACTTGATACTTGTTCCACTGTAATACATCAACAAGGGAGATTTTGGGTGCCGAAAAAATTTGCCTCACAGATTGTGATAAATATGCAGACAGCAGTTTTTTATGATGGGACGGTATTATAGCAGATATTATCAATCTTTTCATATATGTTCCCTTATTTTGAGAAACCTTCTGAGATATGCACAGTACAAAACCTTATACATTTTTAGTCCTTTCTGAGAGTGAAATTCCATGACTTTCAAATTCTGGAAAATTCAGTTTCTAAGAATGGACTTCATTTCTTCAGATTTTCATGTTGTGGGAGATCAGTATAATCCACCTTCCCAACCCACACTCTAAAAGGGGTAGGGTGAGGGTAGGGGACGGGCAGGGCATGAGAAGGTGACGGACATGCCTACAATTCAAGGGATCCAGGAGGGCAGCACCCCTTACAAAATTTTCACAACCCCTCTTGAAAAAAATTGCTGTTGCCTTAATACATTTCACCTTCCCCAAACTAATACATTTCACTCCCCTGGGAGCTGTCTTGTCACCCTTTAGTTATTTATTTTGCTACTGGCCTGGTGAAGGAGCATGATGATCAACACTTACCTTGAGATGCTTCACTGAAATGTGAATCTGGATCAAGAGATGGAAGTCTACCAATATCCTGTCCAGCTGCATCCTGCTGCTCCAGAAATTTTGGAACATCCAAGAGACGAACTTCAAAGTTCTGCAAGGGAATGAACAAGGCAAAACCTGTCCTTCCACTTTTTTGCTTTTTTTACTTAATTCAAAGGATGGAAATGTGTTCTAAAAAACATGACATCTCAAAATCAATCCTTCTAAAATTATGTTCTGGGTTGAGAATACCACACAAACAAATTTATTGCAATTCCTACCAGTAACTATTAAATGAAGCTTGCTTCAGCCATTACAAATAATGACATGTGATGGTCTGTTGCTGTCTTACAGATATAACAACACCTCTCATTAAATTTTTATTTTAATCATTTCCACACAGTAACCAGCTTTCCCAGATTCATGTGTGCATTTCATAGTTTATTAAACTTTTCTGATATCAGTTTACACTCGGTTTATTCAAGGCTCCCAGACCTCCTCTTAACTCCTCCTTTGCATTTATTTAAATATTAACATTCAAAAAGCCTTTCTATGAGTTCAATTGCTGAACATCTTCACATCAAAAGAATGAACCTGGTCAATGAAAGGCACAAGCCAAGTTCAACTGAATACCAGCCAGATGTTCAGATACGTGGTTCAAAATTTTCTGCTTTACTACCCCAAAAAAGGCTGTATGACCAAAAAAATAATTAAACCATTCGTTTGCTTTTTGGGCAAACCAGAGAGAATAAAACAATCACAAAAATAAATAATTTCAGAAACGTTTTAACCTTTTTTGTAATGCTATGAAATTATATCCTCATGAGACTGCTTCGTGATCGCAGTTCGTCATAATCTATAAAACTGATCTCCTTTCTCCGACAGTGTGCGATGGCTAGAGTGCATCATGTTACCATACTAATACTAATAACTGATTTCCCAAGTGACACAATTGTGTTGTCTGTAAAAAAACAAATCACAAGGTCATCACTACTTAGTAGTTTGTTTATAAGATTCTGGAAAGCCATAGGCTGTTGAATTATCTGCTTGTGAAAAATTTGAATCGTTATTTTCACATTTCAAATCTTTAGGGAAAAGTGAAAATTTTTCATAACGCCCCCCCCCCCCCAAAAAAAAGGTGTGCTCCAAAATATCATACAGGCATTTATGAACTAACGTTCGCAATTTACCGATCCCTGTACTTGAAAGTATGAAATTAGTACCAGTTGTCTAGAGATATAGGCTTACAATGTACAAGAAAAAAAAGTTGACACATAGCCTAACAAAAGTTACAAAAGCCTAAACGAGGCCTAAGCTATCCTGCACACTCCACTTAACACTTTCAGTTTAGCAAAAGAAAATACCTTGTTTGACTATTAAATTTGTCACTATGATGTAACTCAACCCTGTGCCATGTGTGAAGTACTAAGATAACATTACTAATATTGTAAATATTCATGGAAAGTTACCTATTAAAACTAGTGAGCACCAAAATGGCACTTGCGTAAAGTTTTTTACACATTGAAGGGTGCCTTAATTTCAGCAGCAGGGACTGGCTAGCAATGTACATACAGGTACGGCTGGAGAAAGGTGGGCCTGCTGCAGAGCATGTTAGACTTCCATGAAAGGAAGTAGTCCTCATCAGCAGTATGAATGGATGACGTCAGGGGTTAACACTGTAAACTAATAGCTTAAAAGTATACTACACGCAGGCAGAGCAGCATATTCCTGGCTTTGACTGCAGGGGAGATCCTGCACTAGCTACGCAGCATGCTTGCCGTTAAACTATGCACATACTGGTATGCAATACACTAAGCTTTTCAAAGGAAGTTCTGCAACATGTAGCATGATTATACATGAAGGGCAAAGCTTATACTGTTAGAACTGATAGCCAGGTTTTGCTTGTATGTTTTCACATGATTAGGGAAGTGCAAGAGCATACCCCATGTTCTGACTGGTCAAAATGAACCTGTTTTAAACGTCTCAAATGCATCCAGTTTGGGTTGCTTTGATTGACAGAAAATGTCCATAAAATTAATATGAGAAATTTATAGGCGCTTATCCAGACATCATATTTTTTAGCTGGTTATTTTTCTATATCATTTCTCCTGTTGGTAACTTTTGTTTTAGAACAAAACAAAAGGAAACTAATTTTTGGTGACAATTGAGTCTCCTTGAAATAATCACTTCCTCTCTGATACAGGCTTACATATCAAGCCTGTGTTATGAAGTCACTGTGCACATCAGAAATGAGCTGTTATATAAGTCACCGTGATACTGGGTACCTGGGTACCCGATGGGCATGGTGATCAATTACCCAATTCATATTTTTTGTAAAACACTAATTTGATGGAAACATAAAATTTCTTATCACCCACCGTGAAAGCCCTCTCCAGAGTATCTTTCTGTTTTCTGCCTCTGATGATACTGGTCAGTTCCAGATAATCCTCTTTCAGTTCCTCATAGTCCAGGATACGATGGTCATAACCAAGTTCCATGGTGTGTTTCAGAGCTTTGTGGTAGTGTTTTTCAGCCTCTTTGAAGTCATCAATGGTATCTAAGAGATAATTAAAACAGCAGTGCTATAGTTGTTGACACAGATCTTGAGGATGAGGTTGAGTTCTTTCCTCTGTTACTGAGATGGAGGACAAGGCTGACGTTATTAACCCTGTACCATCATTATTCACAATGCAATGTACTAAGTAAGCTTAATCATTAAGTTGATGTTACACTGTGGCCCGTTTAACTTCATTCAGTACCCCCTAACACTTTTGGTGAAATGTGCTCTTAAACATCTGCAAAGGGGAAACAATTTTAGAAGGGAAAAATTATGCATTTTAACAAGGCGTATTCAGAAATTATTTTGTATCGTTTCATAAGCAGCTTCCGATTGGCCTCAGAGAGGCCTTGGCCAAATTTCTGGGGGCAGAGCGTGCAGTATGAGGTCTAGTCATTACTTCTGTAGGCCTCTAGAATTTCAACACTGGAAAACAAATAGCATCAGGGAGGGTTCCTAACCTTTCTCAGGCAAGAAATAAGCAATTTCAAGGGTATACTGTAGAATTTAATACACAAGACTTCCAAGTTTTTCCACATGTCAATGTACCTTACATTTCACAAGACATTTTGACATTCAAGGGTTTACTCAATCTCAGGTCCTGTGAAACAAGTCACACTCAAGAGCTGTTGCCACCACCTGCAGGGCAATTGAAAGTACTGAGGTCACTTGAACGCCTTCTACCAAAACTGTGTAATACAGTTAACACTTCTGGGACTGCAATGTGACAATGTTGCTACTGTAGAATCATTTGATTAAGTGGGCCCATTTTTACGTCTCACTCTGAGGTGGGGGGAGGGGGTGGTGAAAAGGGGGAGGAGGTGGGAACAATATCATAACAGAACTGTAACCCTGATAGCTTTTCTTTCCCAGTACATTATCCATGGCAACAAAGATGAGTAATTGTTAAGTATTTAACCAATACTGCCTTCATGCAAAACTGGTTAACTTAAACTGAACTGATCTACAACACACATGGCTCATTACTCCTGAAGCTGTTGGCCCATAAATTGTTTCTTAGCTCGGACTGCCCTCTGACATTTAAACATACAGTTAAGTACAGTTTGCCTTGTCTTGGTATACACGACAAAGACAATGCTCCATACGACACCCTCTAACCTCCATTGCCACATATATATATATATGTAACGCTATCTGTTTGACCGGTTAGGCGAAAGGTCAATTCCGCCAGTACAAAAGGCGAAAACAAAAACAATACAATACATAAGATTATAT
>WURT03164484.1:0-10627 GCA_009936505.3 Holothuria glaberrima | reverse complement strand
AACCCTCCTCCCACCCAGCCCCTCGCCACCCCCTTCCCCACCTGCCCCTGGCTGACACTGTACCATTGCTTTATACTTTCAAATAGAATGCTATAAATTCTACACCTACTTATGTTATTTTCTGAGTTATCTAATTAGTGGCTAAGAAACTGTTCTTGAATTTAATGTGTCATTCACAAAATTTTTCACAGATTCCAAACAAAACAGTTGGTGATGCTCATTGCAAAGAGGATGTTTTGGTATGGTAAAACCATCCCAGAATTCTTTGCTTGTTAGTGGAGACCAGTTTTAGTAAACCTAGTGAATTGCATGTTTGATGTAGTGTTCCCAGCTTGCCCACACACTAAAGTTGTACCCTTCAAAAAGGTACTGATAGTAGTATTACAATCTGTTTAATCTCTTGACTCAAGTATACTCAATTTCACAATTAAGTGTAACACTATGGTTATTACAAGCGTCAACTTAAGGGTCACTCTGTAGTGTAGTTTATACTTGGTGTCATTTATAAAGATTAACTACATTGTAAACATCTTCACATAAGACTAACATTTGTATTGCAACAAATGAAAGATTAACATGGCATTTGGAAAGTGGGTGGGGGAAGGGATCCAGTTTTTTCCCCTGCCCCCCCCAATAATTTTCAGTTGGGAGTTTTTATAACATCCAATATTATATTAACTTAAGGGAATGCCAGAATTCTTTGAGTTGGATTGTTCAGCTCCTTCCCAAAATCTTAGATACCTTCCCGATGGCACTGAAGGTAGTTTTTTATGTTGAATACTTTCTGAAGTCCTCTAGGAGCCCTAGAAATAATCCACAATAGACAGTAAATACTGTACTGTTTCACAAATTTGGTAGTTATAGTAAAGCAGTGTAAAAAAAATGATCATACCCAACTTTAAGCTTACATCCTCTCATTATTTAATCTTTCATTTCACCCAATAATAGATTAAACAGTCACTTCCTGAATATAAATCAATGCTGCAACAACCTTTCGAAAATTTGTCACAGTAAATTACTAGAGTTGATTCAGTTTGACAGGTTTCTGTTGAATTTGTGACTCACTTATCACCAGGAGCTTCATAAAGGGGTGAAGCACAGTGTGTGGGTGACCTTTCTTAGACTCTTTTGTGTACAGCTCTTTCTTTTTTTTTTTTTTATTTTGTGTGTGTGTGTGTGTGTGTGTCAGTGTGAATAACAGGCTGTGGGCTTGAATTATACAGTGCCCTTCTTGTATTTCATGGAGCTCTAAATAGATCCTCTATACAGTAATTGAATAAGGGGTGCATTAGATCCAAAAATTTGAGAATTTACTGAAACTCTATGTTATGGGATATAACAGAAATCTCTCAGGATAAAGTCAGGCTGAAAAGATTTTTTTCACTTTTAAGGACAAAAGAAAATGGTACTGCCATCAATTGTGAGGTTTTGTTTTTTAGGAGGGAGGTTGAATAGGGGAGGTAGAAAAGTTGGTGGTTGAACATGGAATATAGATCTAGCTGAATAAACTGGTGTGATTTTGTAGGGTTTGGAATGATTTTAAACATTAATTGAAAAAAGTGAAATGATCTGAAATGACATGTTATAGTCCTTTGAATAGCAACATAAAATATAAAAATTGTTAGCGTGGGGGTACAGTATAAAGTATGTTAATGGAACATGTTCAGATATTTCTCCTAGTGACAGAAATGTGCAAGGACTAAAAGACAGCAGCTTTAAAAATATAACTCTTTAGTCCTGCTTAATAATAGCTTTAATTGTCATCACTTGGTAGTGACAAAATTTTGTGTTTAAAAGCACTCATACTGTATTTGCTTTGGAATATGTGTAGTACACTGATAAGTACCACCTGTTGTGCCATTTACTGTACTGTACCTGTTCCCTGTAGCTTAAAAGTGCACATCATTAGAATAATCTTAAACACAAAAGCTGCAGCTTGTTTATGTGAAAACATATTTCAGGGCATTTGCTTCAAAAACTATGCATGTAAAATGTTTTTGATAAGTCCTTTTTTTTTTCCTGATTAAAAGTGATTTTCTACCAAAAAGATCAGAAGTACAGTCTTTCTCATGCTGCTGGATAATATTCTTGACATAAAATTTCAATAAAAGAGTGTTTCTTTGCAGCATTGGGCACAGTACAGTGCCAGTGTCATATTTGTTTCATTTATATACTGTATGCTTAAATCTTATGGCAGGTTTTTGTGTGGACAGTTGCCTCTCCTTAAATGTTTTCAGGTTTACTTTGCACTATATAGTTTTAAATTCCTTCACGAAAGACCAGCGTCCCCTGAAAAATATGTACTGTATGTTATGCATGTCCTTGTTATCCTGCAGTACTATATATGTATTTCCCTTGGCAAGTTGCCTTTTGAAAAATGTTCCGATTACTGTAGGAAAAGGGGGTTTCAAAAAATTAGGCTATTTATTTTGATCATGAATGCTGCCCTCATGTTGATGGAGATGGTTGTTACAGTAAAGGGTTTATCATATCAACAACATCATAAACTGTGAGAGCCGCTTGAATGTGACAAGAAAACAACTATTAACAGGTACCACAGTAATGTGACTGACGAGGGGGTTGGTCTGGGCTAGCGCTCTGCTGTTCCTACAGTAATTCATTGGCCATTTGGTCAAATTATTTTGCTTCTTTGTAATGTACTCTACACACAAAGAGACCTATAAAATTTGATAATGTACTGGAACTACTGTAAAACACTGGGTCCCCAAATTCAGTGTACTCTAATGTGTAAAGACTGTAGATTTGCTTCAAGAAAAATATCTGCAAAGCTAAAAAATCAGATTCTTAACAAACATTTGCACAACAGTTTCATTACACATTTTACAATTGCCCCTACCTCTTATTACTGACGAAAGGTGCCTATGTTATAATAATGAAAACAGTTTCAACCATTAAGCTTAAAAATAGCCAAAAGTGCCATGGAGCAGAAACAGGACCTAAAAGATAACAGCCTAAAACAATGGCAAGTAAACCATTAAATAAAGGAATGTTAGTATAGTAATGAAAGCAAGGAGATAAAACAGTAGATGTCACACTCAGTGTCCCAGAACCCAAAACTTTGAAATCCTATAAAAAAGCAAGCTAGCAAAATTGTGAAGAAGGGAACATTAAAATGGAAATTAACACAAGACAAAAACAAGCAAGTGAAAGGGATTTAGTAACCAGAACGGAGGTGTGCTTTAAAAGAAAAGTATATAAATATTTACATATTTAAATATAACCATCATGTGATAGTAATTTATGTTTGTAATACTGTGTGATGGGATACTTTATAATCTTGTAGCAGCGATTGAAAGACTCATAGGGCCAATAGTAGATAGTAATACAGTATGTTACAGGTGCTGCTACTGTAGACATAGTAGATATTGAATTTGTTAATTGTTGAATAATTACTGGATATGTACAGTACTGTAACTACAATATGCTATAAACCCAAAGGATGCACACAGTGGTACTGTACACTGCAATACTGTATTCAATAGTTAAAGTGTGTGTAATCTGTAGATTTATGAGGTTTTTCAATAGTGATGCTCGAGCAGGAGTTCTCAAAAATTTTTGACTGCCCACCACTTTTAGTTGAGATTCTCGTTATATACAGAACTGTAATTACTGTAGCCAGAGCTTAATTTTTCTCTTTTTTAATTTAAATTCTTCCTGTTCAAACACTTCACAGGCCAGTTAGATGTGCGGTGAGGTCTATCAGTGCCACTCAAAACATCCTTTAAGAGCTTGTGAATATGCTAGCAGACTTGGACACATACTGTACTTTAGAATAGCTGCACAGTATATTCTTTAATGGTATGCTTTTAACTGTATAGTATTGCATGTACAGTATTACTATTGGCCTTTTTCATTTTGAATGGTCCACAGAGGTATTGCAAGTGGCTCAGGGCTTAATGAAAGTGAATGGATTCTACAGAGGTTTACAAACATTAACATTAGTGTTTAAGACAAGCAGTTTGCACAAAATAACAAAAAAAATAGTTGGAGAGGTCTTAGAATTATCTACCAAAAAATTTGATGCCACAAAAGGATGACCTTGAGGGGTAATTTGTCAAAATGTGATCCTACTGTATACAGTAAGATCTGTAACAGTACTTTAAGTACTGTATTAGATTGTAACTTCTCTGTCTTGTCACGTTCTTTTATTACATAATTTGCAGTCTTTTTGTAGTTAGTGATGTTTTCATCTGTTCCATTTCTTCCAGGGTGCAACCATAAAATATGACCAACAAGCTGGTACAGTGATCATAGCTAGAATCATGCATGGTGGAGCTGCAGATAGGAGTGGTGAGTATTTAGATTTGTAGCCTTCCTTTCATTTACTATGTGACCTGCAAATTTGAGTAGGGCTTGGAGTCTGTCATAAGTCTATGATACAGTAGAATTTGGGGTGACTTAATAGTCCTACAGTAACCACCAGCTAACAGATGTGGCATCATCAGGAACTCCCCCCATGATACATGTACATCACAACTGCCACCATTCACAATATACCATTGCCACCACTGCTGTTGTCACCACCATTAAGGCCTCTACCACCAATCCATCCATCAGTGGTCCTCGCCATATCATTTCCATCCCAGCACCAGATGCAAATTTGAGCATCAACCATGCCACCTTTGAGACTGAGGCTTTCACTACTCCCACTGTTACCTTCACAGCAAACATTACCAGGGGTTCCAGTCCAGTGCTACCTTAAGTCTACCAGTACCATTGTAGCCATCCCCATTTTTCACACCATTGTTCCCATCACTCACCCCATACTGACTGTTCCTACAAATGCACTAGATGTTATATGACTGGAAGAAAGGATTATGTACTCTGAGAAGAATGCCACAGCTAGGCCCAGAGGAAGCAAACCAAAGTATCTTTTAATGGGTCATAGATTAGCAGTCTATAGGGAATTTGGGAGAGGTGCCCAAATTAATAAGTGTCTGTCAGGGCTTGGGAGAAAAAATATTTTGTTGATAGTAGCTTGTTTTGAATAGGGATGCACCAGATCCAAATTTTTAGGTCAGGTCAGAACCGAATTTGGCCAGATAGTATTTCAAATCCAGCCGGATAAAGTCCGGCCGGAACCGGATTTTTGCACTTTCAAAGAGAAACATTGAAAAGTAGCATTCAGGGGAAGGGGTGAGAGAGGGGAGGGGTTGTATATGTGAAGGCGAGGCAGCTGGTTGTTAACTTTGTGATAGTACTAGCCTTCAGTCAACAAGGTCACTAAGTTGGTGTGGTTTTGCAGGGCTTTGACTCTAGAATGATGCAGACAGAACATTAATTCAAAACTAAAATTACCCAAAATTACACACTGCACCTTTTCAACGTGACAGGAATCCTTTATACTGTTTATTATGAGACAATTGTAGCTGTTTACAATGGAAGCATGTTCTGGTAAAAATGACTTTACTGTGCAGCATCAATTAGGAGTAATTGACAGAGTTTGCAAAGTAAATACTTTTACATTGAATTACATTTGCAATGTGGGTCCTTTGGAATAACTGTGGATAGGTTAACTTTGAATTTGTCTTCATTGTTACTTCCACAAAATTTGGGTTAGCATGTGCATAAAGGCTATTCTCTTAGGCTACAGAATGGAAGTGTTGTCACTCTCAGTGTCACAGTAAATTGGGACCACCTGACCTTCCACAATACAGTTAATTGGTCAACATCTGAATGTATTCATGGAGACAATTAAAAACTTTTGCAAGCTGTTAAAGTCATGTGTTAAATCAACCCCTATCTTTTCATCATAGATTTAATTCTGGCTAGAATTCATGAAATATCCGGCCGGATTTCTAAAAAGATTCGGCCAGAACTGGAACCGCATAATTTTTCCGGCCGGACCAGATATCCGGTGCATCCCTAGTTTTGAAGCCAGGGCAGATTGTCTGAAAGTTGTTTTAATGCTAGGTAGCTCTTTTCCCAAGACTGCTAGTTTGCAGGGAAGAAGTGGGAAAGTTTGAACTTAGAAAATATGGGGCATCCTATTATGGCCATTGTCAGTCAATAAGGAATGGAGTTCCCAGAGTATTTCACTGCAGAAAGCAAGAACTTAGATATTGTGAAGAGTGGTATACCCAAAATGTTGGGGGACCGGTGACAGGAGATTATATACAAAAAGTAGCACATGTGGTATGTTATGGTATACATGTACCTTGCCAATGTGCTGTTTTATAATGACATGAGTTGTACATTACTGTACATGAAATGTTTCATTATTCATTCAGTTACAAATTGCCAGTTGAGCCTTAAAATTTACAGTAAATTTACAGTGAGAGTTCACAAGAGGTCAGTAGCCAGCATATGGGACACCATTGGGATCTTGTTCCATGTGTTTTCTTATTGCATGCCTCACCTTTTTGTGCTTGGCGTGTTCAGAACATTGTGTGGAATCAGTTGTTGGGGGATTTTTTGTAGAGATAGATGGGTGATCATGCTCAAAATATTTTCGGCCATGCTCATTCAGTAAATATTCCATAATATGCAGAAAAGTTATTCTGTGAATGTTCAACAATTCTACTGTATTACTGAAATTTGCATTTAAACTTGCTCTCCATCTAACTATTCTCAGTGGGGAATTGATCATTATACTGTAAGTATGAAATAATTGTTGTTCCATCTTGATTGTCTTTACTTCTAGCATACTGTAGCATGGTTATATGGAATATTGCGCACTTTTGGCGGTTTTTCGCAAATATCTTGGTAGACTTAGCATTTGTATCCATAAAATTGTCACCATAAAATCTTTAGTTCGTGGCCTTTAACATGACATATAATTGGCTTCAATTGAGTGAAAATTGAGGAAGATATGATCTATTGAAAACACCCTATTTAAGGAAGATTTCATTTTATTTATTTCCCTAATATTGCACACCTACAAGATTAAGTCATGGCGTACTTTGGCAATGTAAAATTGGAGGCTATGTCATTCAGGTGCCACTGGAAATGGAATTTAGGGAATTCCCAAAGTCCCTTAAAAGGTTGGTATTGAGGAAAAAAAATTATGTTGGGACAGCATCATTGTTAAACCCAAACTGAAACTCACGACTGACTACATATTCCCCAATGGACATGAATTAATTTTTCAGATTTGGAATTTGGATTATACTTACATCCATTTATTTTAGGAGAGGGGCATCTTTGTATTGCAGTATTGAGTGAAATAACTAAAAAGAAAAAAGAAAACAAAAATTGGTTTTGGCTAGGGTGAAAGTCCATCCAAAAATTTAACTCTGATCGGAGTGTTTAGGGAGGGGACAGGGACTTTGGTCTTGAGTGTCATGTGTCACCAAGAAACTGGAAAGTGATGACATCTTTTTTATGGTGGAAAGTGCCAGAATTTTTTGGATGAAGCAATAAGAGGTATGCTTTGGATATCAGTTGACATACCTCACCTTGTTATCACTTGACCTGGGTTTTTCCTCATAAATATTTGTCACTCTGATGGTGGTTAAAGTCTTTGAGTGGTTTAAATGTGCCAACATCAAGGGAAATAAGTGACTGGAATTTGGGGGTAGGACAATCAGGTTGATTTTCTTGGATAAGGCATAATTTATTAAATTCATAGATTGAATTCATGGAAATATGGGGGTCCAGTGTGCGTGACCATCATATAGGAGTAGAATGTGGATTAGGATATCTTGCCGGTGGATATTTCGTGAAACAGTTCTCGATATAGTAATAAACACAACCCTGTTACTCCAGCCACTTGATGTAATTTTGAAACCACTTCCTGGGCATGCCCCTGCTTTTAGCTCTTTGATAATGTGTTTTCCTTTAAACATAAAGTAAGGGGGGTATGTCATATCCAACAGCATTTCCAGCTGCAAAGATGGTTGTTATTACCCACTTGTCAATTGTGATAGCATTGATTTTTATACCTCATGGTGCAACAACTTTTGTCAGTCTGTGTTTAATTGAAGCCAGTCTCATCAACATTAAAGATCTTGGTTTGTCTTTCAGTTCTTATTTGATCAAAATATTGTCAAGTTCATTGAAATATTTGGAGATGGACTCTTTTGTAATAGCTTCGGTGCATTTCATTTTAAGTTATGAAGGTCTTACTACATTTAATTCTGACCACCTTGAAAGAAAACCATTCAGCCAGTATTGTATATAGCTGTTGATTTGGGTTTCCTTTACTTTAAGAAAAACTGCTGTCTGGGTTGCAATTCTTAACAGGTCTGAGTAGGTTAGAGGATACCCCAACTTTGCAAGGGGGTTGATGTGGTCTGTTACAGTAGACATTCTTCGTGGGGGATGAGAGACGGCAGTCAGAGAGCTATCAAATTTGACACCTTTCTTCTTCCTTAGTTGAAGTCGGAGTGAGGATTCTGGGACACCACAAAGCTTGGTAGCCTTATGTCTGGACCATTTCTTTTTCTTGACCAGACTGATGGCCCTTAACCATTTGATTTTCCTCATAGGCTTGGTGGTATTTGCCCTGCATTAAGCAAAACTAAGCGCCGACAAAGAAGGAAAAGGGATTTTTAACATCATGTATCCCAGGGAAATATTTTATGAGCATTGAAATGACTTTAGGGGTCCTTAATAAGTAGAAAATTAGTGGAACATACAGCACAGCATTTGCACTCTACAACAATACTTTCCTTTTAAGGCAAAAGTATTTTGACCCCACTGCACACGAAACCAAAAAGAACATTTCATTGCCCAGATAGGCTAATGTCATTTGTACATATACACAGCATGTTAGTAAACATACCGTGAAAGTGGCAGGCCCAGACAACCTCACCTGCCGAAGAAAATAATGGATTACTGACACTTGCCTCACAGCTGCTGGCCAAAAATATTGCAGAAGAAATTGAGGTAATACATTTAGGTCTCTTTAATGATGTTCAGAGGAAAACTAGCTCTAAATGGGTTCATTTGGAAGACAAATTTGTTAGGCTTCTTCTCCGACAGTCCAATGCCTAGGATTTTTTGTTGCCACGGCGATATGGAGTGATTTGTGTTAGGCTTCGGATCTATGGGTGCGCAATATTAGGGACATTAATGGTACTGTATGATGTCCCTATTCTGACTCGGTGGAAACCCCCTTGGCATATTGGTAAATACAGTACTGAAACTTGTGGTAACCTATAGTGAATCCTGATTGACATATATCCTGGTGAACATAGCTTAAGTATTTCAGTATGATAGTCTTCAAATTGAGAAGAAGGGCTGTTTTCCAGGATCACAGTTGAATTGTCAGCAACCTCAGGATTTAGGTCCAGTCAGTGAATATTTTCTGTTGTCCGTCTAGGTGACCAGCCTTCCGCATCCCATCTGAGAAGCACTTTTGATAGAGAACAGTAAATAACCTTGCCCTCTTTGATTAAAAGCTCTCCATTTTTCTGGTATTCCTAGATAGCCCAAGAGCACCCTCTACCCCTCCCCCTCCCACACTTTCACATCCCAGGGCTCTACACTTACTTCCAAACTGACTTGCTAAGTAGAGCAAGAAATAACTGAAATTTATTTGCCCTGGCATTTTTAGCTCAAACCAGCTTAAGAGCTGTTTGAGCTATTGTGATCTGCCACCGTCACTCTATATCTACAGTATCTATCATGTCTGTCTACAATTGCTTAAAGTGCTCTCAAAGGCTCAGTGTTTGATGGATTTTCATGAAACTTGGACACACTGGTCCTTGGCAGGTGGGCTTCATTTGACCACCAGGAAGTCAAGGTCAAAGGTCATTTAGAGGTCATTGCAGGCCATAATAGGAAAACTTTCAAAATGAATCTCTTCCTACCCAGAATGCTTCTGCAAGTGGGTGAGAATGTTCCTTGGGTTGCCTAGTTTTGAAGTTGTACAAGGATTTCTGAGTTTATATCTTTGGGGTCAGGAGAGGTCAAAAGGTCCGTTTGTTAAATTTGTGCAAAAATGTGTTGCTTTTTGCATGCTGTGCAATGGACCTTGATTAAACTTGGATCAATTGATGCTTGGACCATGGGCCAGCTAGTGTGCTCCAAATTTTTAGGCGAAAGAGTCTTTTCGGGGTCATTTGGGGTCATTGTTTGAAGATACTCCAAATTCTCATTTTTCTACAAGTAGCAATGGATCTTTCCGAAATTTGGTCACAAGAATCTTTTAGCGGTGGTGTGCATGGGTGTGTATGATTTAAGACCCAAATTCGTTTTGCACCCTTTTGGGAGGGGGTTATTCTTTAAAAATACATCGAATGTTGCTTCTACAAATATCAATAGATTTTCTTGACACCTTGTCACTGTAGTCTTTAAGTATTGACTTGTGCTGTGTGCGACAATTTGAGGTCGAAGGTCATTTAAGGGTCATTTTGGGTCATTCTTTCAAAATACTCTGAGGGATTTTTGCCCACAAATAGCAATGGATCTTCTTGAAACTTAGTTGAGAGTAATCTTTGAGTAGTGACTCAGTTAAGGTGTGCAAGAATTTTTCATTTGGGCTTTATACAGTATGTTTGTCAGAAATAAGTTAAAACATTTTTGTAAATCATGGATACATCAGATTTACAAATGACAGTAGTGCTACATGATAAACTGCTTTCAGTTCTGATTGAAGTATACATTGCTTGAGGGAATGATTCTGTAGGCATCATAATTCATCATCGTGCATGAGTTGTAA
>WURT03164483.1:7817-28206 GCA_009936505.3 Holothuria glaberrima | reverse complement strand
TTTTCAAACCATGGAACAGCATCCACTTCTTTATGTCAATAATGCAGTTTTCGAGACAGGATATAGCCTCAATTTCATTTGAATTAGTACAGATTATCGGTTGAAATAGTTATAACAATTTGATGATCATCAGCATAACCACCTACACTTACAGCATGATGATCAGCGACCCTAGCCAAAGAAGAGGCGTAAAGAGTGAAAAGAATTGGCCCAGGACATGACTCCTGTGGTACACCTGCTGACAGATGAGCAGGATCAGATAGGGAATTACCCACTTTTACTTGCTGAACTCTATTACTAAGATAAGAGGAGAACCATTTTAGTACAGTGCCGGTAACACTGAAATCATTTTCCAAACAATGGAGAAGTTTTTCGTGTGGCACGAGATCAAACGCCGCGCTTAGATCGAAAAGCACAAGCATTGCAACATGCTGGTTGTCCATACCTAACAATTGATCAGAATGAAGTTTTGTGAGTAGAGTTTAGTTGAATGGTAACGTCTATATGCAGATTGATAACTAGGTAAAGGGTAGTGCACATTAATATGATTCATTGAGCTATGACAACCTTAAAAATGAAGCTTAAATTACTGACAGGTCTATAATTTTGTTCCACTTTGTCAAGGTTCGATTTTTTAAGCAGTGGCATAACAATAGCAGTTTTTCATCCTTTGGCAAATATGCTAATATACAATAGATAAATTACAATAGCTAGATTAGGACAGTCTATCTGTTTTAATGTGTATCAAAACAAAGCATAGCTGCAGCCACTACAGCTTGGCTGAGGCAGCTGCAGCTGTACTATTTTGACATGATGCCTAACTCAACCAGGTGACCATATGTTAATTGGCATAGAAAGTATGCGACTCAAAGTGTATTTTCAAAAACAGGCAAATCTCGATTTTAAACTTGCACAGATGAAATGGCAAGTGCAGTAAAGTCTTCATTGTATAGCAGTCTTCAGATTGTATAAAAAGGATGTAGCATTAAAATCACACCCACTTTTGTTCTCAGCAGAATATCACCTATGCCAAATAAACTATGGGCATTTGTCAGAGAGGTGCTATAGACAGTTTTGTTTTTGTTTGTTAATTGGAGGAGGTCTATAAGTAAATCTAGTTTGGAGATTGTCTGATGCAAGAAAATTGGGGCAGTACTATGGTTAACTTTAAATTGAAAGGTTACATCTATTTGTTATAATTGCTGTCACCTTACCTTCTAAACAGCTATGGTCTTTAAGAAGAGGTCCTCTGGTGAAGATGCAACTTCGCTTCCATAATCTGTTCAGGGTGCTGGCCATCACGTCCATGCCAGTGGCTGCAATGATGCCTTGTGTAAGTATATTTCTATTGTCTTAATCTTTGAGACCTTTGTTTGGCCTGTAGAATTAATGGTAGCATGGACACTGAAAGTACACCTTTTAATAGTTCATTAATTTGCTGAAAAAGTCATGACTTCAATTGGAGGCCAAATTGGTGTCAGCAGAAGGCGATGGTACATGCATGCAGAATAATTTGTGGCTAGGTGGGTCCTGTGCACTGGTGGCAATGAAGTAGTGTGACATTGGGGGATTATGACTTACATGGTGAAGGAAGGGAGAAACAGTGAACTGTTTTGAGAAAAGTATTGGCAGTGGTCTACATTGGGTGTCCATTGCAGCTTGGATGGTATGGGGTGGAGTATTGTTTTTAAGGGGGTCGTATGCAAGAATGATGCATCTAGGATGACGTGAAGGAGAGGGGGGCATTTGATCAGAGTTTAGATTTGTTGAATCAAAACTCTTAATTGCCTCCTTTACATAAAATGCCAGTCTCTTTATTGTATTCATTATTTTGCCAAACAATCAACTGTGATTAACATTTGCAAAATAGTAAGCTATAAGTGAGCTCATTTGGCTGGAGGTAGTCTGGCTATATTAAAGCAGGAAACTCCCTTTTTCATTTCTGTGTCTCACTCACTTTAACACCACCTTTCCATCTCTTTTTGCTATTTTGTTCTCAGGCCGTATCTTATTATTGGCTTGTCTCAAGCCTGTTTGGCCTTGGACAGTTTGCCCTGCTTCGCACCCCATCAATACGTAGGTACCTGGACATACCTCAGGCACCCAGTGAGATGAAACGCCCTCTGCAAGAGATGAAGACAGCGTTAAAAATCAAATATCTCGGCAAACGGGTCTTTTGAGGGAAGAGAATGGAAGAAACCATTCACCAGCTGGCAAGGTGAACTTTGAAGTAGTGATGTCTTGGGAGAAAGTTACCGAGGTAACAACTTTGCAAATGAGTCAGAGATATTCCCTATATTAACCTCTTCCAACAGGATACCACCCTTATGTTTCCCTGGCATGCATTGCAGAACATGTTCCTGTCAGATTTGCATTTTTTAACATCTAAAATCCAGGAAAAAGTTCATTTGTAACAATTTCGTGCAACTTTGCCAACAGTTGTTCAAATCAGTCTCCTAGGTAGCAAGAACACATGAAGCTAAAATTTGCCCCAAATTCAACAGAACTTCAAAATGATTTTGGAAACAGGAAATTCCTCTCTTGATTTAATTCCATGTGTGCTTATATTGGAAAGTATGATGTTGCACACAATTTATTTCATGTATGAAATTGTATGCCATCAATTTAATGTATGTTGTACCTCAGTTCTGCAGATTACGAAAATTTTCCCCATTCCAAAACGTGGACCCGATACCTCACTTTTCCTGCAAAAAGTGCTGTATCACAACTCCTAACCTGACTTCCTGTTTCACACCTTTGGCTTGCCTCTTTGCTTGTCCAGTCACGCTGCAGACTGCATCAGTGCTCACTAATCCGCTAGTGTTTATTCTGAAGCCTTTGTGTAGGCCCTACTCAGTCAAGGCTGGATGAATAAACTTCAGGTGTGAATAGATTAACAGTTGCCTGACCATTCTGGTATGGGAGCATTTTTCCTCATGTGAAATGAAATGAAAGTTTTGGATGGTGTCTAATTATAAAAATGTCCATGGAAGTATTCTGTTTTGCCGCTTTTGGTTTACAGTACACTGCCTGTTTGCTCTCCTTGCATCATTTGGAATTGAGACCTGAAGATGTAATTTTATCAGAGTACGACAAAGCTGGTTGTTTTAGCATGTGACACACATTTTGTGCACCAATAATTTGTTGGGTTATGACATTCTTGCTTTTAAGTATGGACTAAAGCCAACTCTGAAAAAATACCGAGATCCCTCTGTCTGTGTTACCAAACAAAGAATAAAATACGTTGAAATTTGTTTTGGACAGTTAGGTTCTAAGGCCCCTCCCCTTTGGGAAATTTTTGAATTTTTAAGGGTCCTTTGATGCAGTTTGGTTTGACATTTTGTGCAAATCTGAAGGAAAATTAAAGCAAATTATTGACATTTGTATAGAGGGAACAAATAAAAGGTTCTGTTCTTGAACTGGAGGGGTAGGGGAGGTGGGAAGCATTCTCTGCCCCAACACATTTTTGACAAGGGGCATTAGCACCCCAGTATCCCACTCCACCACGCTTCTTATGCCTATGGATGCTGTATGTAGTACTGTGTTGTCTAGAGTTTAACCTCTTAATTCAACATGCATCCTGGTGCTATCATTGAAGGATCATGCTGTATACATACAAATTAACCAAGTCAACAAAATGGTGAAAGAACCTGTTGCTGGGTGATAAGTCATGTTACCCCCCCCCCCCCCCGACACACACACACACTGTGTTGGACCGATAATTGATATTCAATACAAGGATGGGCTAACGTTTCTCATATTCCTTGCACTACAGTTTATCAATGAAATGTTATCAAACTGATATATCTAGGCCTATATTCCCTTATGACTGGCTGTAAAGGTCCTTATATTTCAAATTGTGAAAATGAAATGCATTTTCTTGAAAGTGCACAATGACCTATTGATTTAAGTATCTTCATTCTTAAAGTATCGGTACTGGCTGATACAGTGTTGATATACTGAATATCAGAAGTATTGGTTATCAGTAGGATTGGAAAACACTAAATGATGTGAAAAGACTCCTGCCAAAATGAACAATCTGAAGAGCATGAAGTGCATAGGGCTAGTATAATAGGTATCAATTCACTTCAGCAAGCATGACATGTGGTTTACATGAGTATACACCTTGTCATTTGTATTCGAGTGGTTAAGTATACATTTGCTTTCATAGTGTTTACTGGCACTTTCCAAATGGGTAAAGATGGTTTCTATAAGATTTTCACCAGATCATCTTCCCCTGGGAGACCCCCCCCCCCAGACAATGCCCAGTCCAGACAGGTTTTCTCCTCAGACAAATCCATCAAGGACACAGGACAATTCAATATTTTGGTGAGGAAGTTGTCTGATGGATAATTGTTGGGGGGAGGGGGTGTCGATGTGTCTGGTCATGGGTAAAGGTATGGTCGAGCAGTCTTCAAGAAGCACTTACCCTGTGAATCTTTTGCAAGTGTGACTTCATTCAATTGAAAGAATGGTTTAAATGGCTTGAAAGAAGATACTCTTAGTATCTATGTGAAGAATCAGTTTATCATGTGTGGACTGCATCTTGCACTAAACATGGAAATTAGGCTAGTGTATTGTCAAATGATATTTCACATCTGTCATGAAATTGATATTCCCACGAGTCAATCTTAATAAAAAAAGCAAAGGGGTAATGCATACACAAGTGGTTTGTGAAACTGTGTTAACCATATACAGCATATTGATTGATATGTGTATGTTGTGTGAAACATGCAGCTTGAACAGGCTCCCCTCAAGTAAAGACTATGTTCATGTTGCTATGTTATAACAACACAGTTAGTTAGTTTGATGTGGTTTAATGGCCCAGTTTCCAACCAATTGGTTCAAGTCGAGCTGGCCACGGCCTTTTTTCCAGTTGTGGCTCACTGGCTTGTTTTCCCTTAATCCTTCATTGCAACAGAGAAAAAACTGGTATGTCTATGTTTTAACTCATGCATAATGATACTAACATAAACCTAATAGTGTGCAAATAGTGTGCATTTAAATCAATATTAGTCTTACAATCAGTGCATTTGCACTATACCTATGACACATTAAATGTATCATCATTGTGAACAAATCAATAATGATCTATGAACCAACTGAACTATGAATAAATGACAAAGGGTGATTATAGCTATTAAGGAGAAAAAAACCACAAAGACACACATGAATATGTTTGCAATTTATTTTATTCATAAAATAACCTTTCTTACTTTCACTCTAAATATGCTTTTCTGATATATTCTGCAGAAATTGGTTAAAACTATTTGACATGTGTATGTTTAAGAATTCATTCTGGAATGAGTACGAAAGTCAAATACAAAACAATAAAATTAAGAACGATGAAACATTTGCAATAAAAAAATTTTTCTGTCTTTTCTTGCTGACAATTTCTGAAAAAATTCACTTCCATTCCCTTCTTATCTCTGATAATGCCTCAGTTTTATTTACACTCTTCAAAGTAAGGGATCTACCCGAAAGTTAATTTCATCTATATAAGAGACACAGTGCCTGCTTGACCTGCAAAGGGGGCCCTAGGCCCTAATACCTCTAGGGACCTTGTCCTACAGCACCAGTCCTATGAACTTCGATCCAACACTGTTGGGGCACCGTGACAGTGCCTACTGTGCCTATTATGTAATCTGGCTTCAAACACCCCTCATTTGAAAGGAAGCATTTAAGACACACTTCATTACAACAACTGTTGCTACTTGCAATGAATAAAGATGTTACTACAGTAACCAATACACAAACACAACACAACTGCACACTTAACTGTAGTAACAGTTTTTTACATGAAAATATACAAAAGCTTTTTTTATGGGGCTTGATAAAACTAGCCCGTCATTTGAAAATGCCCTTTTAGAAAATGTGCTCGTGCAGAAGGATGTGGTATATATCAAATTTTTCTAGATAACCTGTCAATTTCCATCTCCATGGTTACCTGACTGGTTTTCTGTCACAGCTAAAGCAAGGTCCCCAGCCATCTTGGAAATAAGGGGAAACCCCTGAAAAAAGTTTTCTTTTTTCAACTTCTGCACTGGCATGGACAGAAGAGATTTTTATGAAGGGACTTCCACCATTTCATTAGGAGAAGGGGGCTTAAAATATGGAATCAGTGAAAAAATTTTTACTCTTGAATTTTCCAGAGGGGAGGCTCAGCTGGCAGGAAGCAGGAGAGACTTGTAGGAGTGTGTGTCCCCAAGCACCAACTAAGTCCCTATTTTTTTTTAAGTTGAGAAGAATTCTGAAAATTTCACAAAACTGAGTCACATCAAGGAATTTGATTGGCTAAAAAGAAAAGTAGAAAGTCTATTATATTGTCTCCTGCACAAAACAGATTAAAAAATTAGTTGGGAAAACTCTTAAGGAAATCGATAAAAAAAAAAAAAAATTCAAGACATTGTGGAAACCCAACTAAGGACAAATATCATTTTTGTAACTTAAGTCTACACTCTGGTTACTGTTGCTGTTAGGTATTGTGGAGGAATGCTTTCGCTTGACATGTTAAGCCAAATCTTAGCTAAAAAGCTGCTTTTATCATAAAGAAAAATTAAAATTTGGAAATATCTGTCATGTGCAGTATTAATATGGTATACACAGAAATGTGAAAATCTTCAGCAAATTTTTATAAGACTGAAAATCCCTTAATAAATGATAATTCTCAAAAACTTAATTGAACTCATGCCTTAACAATTCTGAAGTCTTGTTTTGCATTTAAACAACTCTGATTTCTTGTTTTGCATATGAACTATTTTGCAAACAAGCATACAGATAAATCCTGAAAAAAAATAAGTTACCCTTAGAAAATAGAATGATATAAAATGAGACATAATGACCAGGACAACATTTACATGAGGGTTTTCAACTCTCAATGTCCAGTAAAATGGGAGCATACAAAGAGAAATACACTTCTATATATGGTCCTGCCTCTACTCCCCCTCCCCCCTTACCTTGGCATGTATGCAGGGAGGGCCCTTTGGGGCACATTCCCTTAGCTAGAAAGAAAAAGTTGATACACCTTGTAGGCACTCTACACTACATGATTATCAAAATTAAGGTTGCTCCCTCCGGATTAAAAATCTTGATATGCAGAAGTTATCCACATCCATACCTACTCTCTCACATGTGAACCCCAAACTATTTTACTCCCTAAATAAAACAATACTAAGCAAGGGAGGTAATTTGTTCTCAATTTTAAGGGGGGGGGGTATGACCCCATTTTCATATAATTTACTGTAGGAAAAATCAAAGTCAGTGGGCAATTTCTCAAATGTTGGGGGCATGTTCCCCCGGGGTTGCCGCCCATCATACTGAGAGCAACTGGCCCAAGACCTTGAGCATTTTTTATGTGTCAATATAACAGATACACCCAATTTCATGCAAAGTACCTCTGAAAAAGTCCCCACCTTTGTGCATGTGACATAATATCATGTGTTACTATGGTAACCTTTTGCATTAGGAGTTAAGACAAATTTAAGTACCAGTTAACATGAATCTTTCTTTTAGTTAATCTAGTTCTTTGTAATTTATCTATATCACAGAATTTCTATAGTTTTATCTTCAGCAAAATCAGTACGATTCTATTGAGGCACTTCAGGTGGTAAATGGGGTGTGAGTGCATGAATCTCTCAAATAAGTCGATGCCCACAGCATTGATTCCCACTCAATAGCTTCTCTCTAATGATAGCCTCAGCTATGTCTAAAGGGAAGGGGAGGAGGAAAGTGGCATTACCACTCATATGAGGCCTCTCCTCCTTGCTGCCCTGCAAATGAGGTGAAAGAATATAGCATAACTGTTCTAGGTCCCCCATCAGAGGTCTTGCCACCCCCATTTTCACAAAATGTGGTGACAATATAGTGTTATTGTTCAAAGTCAGTTTCTGTACTGCCACACGTGGCCATGTACAATGTGACCCTATCCAAATCCCCCCCTCCCATGCCTCCTTCATGGCAGTGTCCAGCTATGCTACTGGATAGCTCACTACATACAACTACTGCAATGACATATAGGATATTCCTTAAAATGTTAAGGTTGGTTGATGCAACAACCCTTTTAAAATATGACATTTTTGCTGATGGAATGTTCAGTTTCTACATGTGAAGTAGTATGCATATTGTGAAACAAATTTTTATGAGGGAAATATGAGGATTCTGATGTAACGCTCCCACACCCTTTCCCCTCCCAAATTATCAAAACTATGGTGTCAATATGAACCTGTATAATACTCATAAGCCTCCCCCATCAACAAAAATTCCACCCTAAACCAAAACACTGCCATTACGATATTGACAAACTGGTGCCGGGCCTGCTCCTAAAACTCCATCTACCTCTCATGTTTAACAATTACTAAATTAAATGAAGGCTCTCAAGTACCTGCATGGTCTCACACATTTTGTTTGTTTCCTGAGATATTAAAAGATGCTTATGTAATCATGCCAAATACTGAAGAAAATGTATTAACTACCCCTCCCCTCCCCATCCCTTCAGCTCCCTCATCCACAGAAGAAATAGTATCACACAGAAGAAAAAGATCTTAAGGCATAATGCTAAAACCTTCAATCTGCAGCTGCCTCAGCCAAGCTGCAGGAGCTGTTGCCAAAATTTGTTCTTGTATACACTACAACAGTTTGATTAATGCAATTTTTTATTGTTATGGGTACCAAATCAAAGCATGGCTGCAGCTGCTGCAGCTTAGCTTTACTATTTTCACATGGTGCCAATACTTAACCAATTCCACATGGCTGTGGGATGAAAATTTTGAAAATATTATTTATATAATTTAGCTAAGTCACCCACACAGACAGCTTTGCCTGTGAGCCCTTCCTGTGAGGCAATGTGTCACAAATAATTAGTCCATCAGTAACACTAAACAGAACAACTAAGAGAAGCATACTGTAAATATCTTTGTCAAATAAATATTTCAAAGAAAAATTTATTTAGCATCTGGCATCTAATCTTAAATATTTTAAATTACACCACTTCAAGCTGCAGAAAAAAAAACTAAGCTAAAACACTGACATTTTGCCATATGGAAAAAGTGGCATATGCTGAAGATATTTTTGAGAGAAACACAGCAAAAAAAGGGAAAAATTTCAAATAAATAGTATCAAAATAGAAATAATATCTAAGACATACTTGTGATAATTTCAATATCTATTGTAACAAAAAAATTTGTGCATTTTATGAAATTGTATGAACTTTTACTATCTGTTTCCTCTGCCCCCTGCTGGTGTACAAACCATTCCTCCCCACTTTGTCATCCTTCCTCCTACATCCCTTTCCAAAGTTCATCTACAATGCAGCATAACATTTCCAAGCTGATCATTATATTGAAGGCCGCATGTACATATCTGCATCACCACCGTCCATTTCACAGGTGGGGGTTGCTACACTAAAATATGGGTGTGTTGGAATGGAATTTGCACTAAAAATGTCCAAAAACACTGCAAGTAGTTTCAGCTACTTTTACAAAAACTTGCATATATATTGTTTTAAACTTTATTTTATGCATGAAGCTTTTACATGTAACTGATTTCTTCTTTTTCCTTTTGAAATTGAGGTGTTTGCATCCTTTCTGCATAAAAGTTTTCAATGAAATCATTTCTTATTTGACTGATAACTGTTCATATACCAATGTATGATTTTTTTATTCCAGCTTAAAAAAAAAAGAGAAACCCACATATATTGTTTGTAACTGACAGAGATATTGACAGCATCAAGGACAATTGTTACTCTAAACAAATCCCTACCCAATCCTCACACATTTTATGATATTCACCCACCACATCTGAATTTGCTATTACATGATAAGAAATTAGTAAAAACAATCAGAATTAATATGTTGAAATTAAGGGATTCTGTTTGGGATCACATCAAAAGGAATTAGCTGGTTGCTAGGTAACATACAGGGTTCATGTCTGTGGTGTGAATGCAACAAATGCTTTTACAAAAGTCTATCTCTCATGGCAGGCAAAAACCTGATACTACCCCAACATGGAGTTATGACCTGCTGGTAGGATGGTCCCTGGAGTAGTACAAGAATGAACTGTCAAGGACAGCTTCAACAAAGGTGCAAGCAACACACCTTCCTGGAAATTCAACATGTATCCAACTATGTGCTACTAATCAGGTTACTATCCACCTAATGATGTATTATAAATAAGGTACCATGTCAGGCTGCAGCTGCCTCAGCTTGTCTCAGTCTTACTTTGTTGTTATACACATTACAATAGTAGGATTACTTTAATATTACTATTGTAATGTGTACAGTAACAAAGCATGGCTGCAGCAGCTGCAGCTTGGCTGTGGAAGCTGCAGCTTGGCCATTTTGACATGGTGCCTAAACAAGCCATCCTTTCCATTGAACAAACAGCTTTGTGAAATACAACAATATCATGACCATTGACTGATAAATTACAAGAAGCCTTACAGTCAATTAGTAATAATTAGTAGCTGTTACACAAACTGTGAGGAAGTTTGTGCTATTTGGTACAACCCCTGTGAAATAAAGCATGCTGGCTAGTTATCAGCTATCACTGAACTGTGAATGATATTACCCCATGAGGACCTTTGATCTACAAAAATGGAGAAACATCAGACAACAGCCAGGAAAACTCTAAGATTCGAGCAGAAATGCCCAAGTCATCTACATATACCTTGGCACCTTCAGAACTTTATCAATTCAACAACCAATAAACATATCAGTATGCCTGTGCATAGAAAATGGCATATACCTTGGTAACCTTGGTTGGAAGGGGAAAACCTCTGATCACCTAAGCCTACAATAACTAAACAATTCCTGGGCAACCACAGACAATTCCCAGCTTGATAATTCCCCTCCAGCACCCCCCTAAACTTATCATTCCAAATTTTCTCGTGGAAGGTGGGGGGGGGGCAGTTGTCTGAGGGATAATTGTCTGGGAGGAGTTGTCCAGTGAGGGAGTAAACAATTTTATCAAAACTGAGGTATGAGATGACTTCCAAAAGCACCATCCCAGCACTCATCTTCACTGCTTTGTACGATGTGTATTGTGTAAGAAATATTTTTGGAAGAACAGTCTTAAGACTTTCCCAAAAAAATCCCTGTATCTTGATGAAACACCATGTGAACATTCTGGTCTGAGAAACAAACTTTTTATTGTTGTTGTTGATCAAAGCAATACATCACACAGATGCTATATCATTAACATACATAATTTTGTACCTGAACCTCTTGTCTATAACATGCAATTGATTCAGGACCTAACATGAGGATTCATTGTAGTATCTTACCTGTCCAGTGGCTACTTGTATGTTTGGTAAATATAAAGCGACTGAATACTCAAAATATCTGTTTTGTCACTGGATGACAGAGTTTGCATATGTACTCAAAGGTGATAAACTACTTTATGATGGGGTTGCCAGTCAAATGACATTACAACAAAGATGCGTGCAAAATTTACCAAAATGATCAAAAATATGCCAGACCAGATCAATGGAAATCTTAGCAAAATGTACCATAAAAGGCAATAGACAGTCACCCCAAAGATGCTTTGCAAAATCAGGAGCACTCTTGAAGATCTCCTCTCATTTGCCTAATTACAACTGGAGGAGAGTGCTGTTGAACACAACTATTACAAAGAAAAGGTAAAGCAAGATGGGGAGTTATTCTCCATGAATGTAACAATTCAGTAACAAAGATATTCTCACACAATTGAAATGCCATTCATGAATTAGGATGACAGGGTACACTTATTCTGGTTGGGGTGACTGCAATTCCCCTTTAAGATTACCTGATGTTACTTTTTTTCTTCAAAGTAAAAAATCCTGGGCATTGAAGAGAAAACTAGACAATACAATTCAAAGTCTCAAAACAACTAAAAGGCAGTTTGACTGACTGCAGGAAAAAGTTGATGGCCAAACATGTTCACAATATGCCAAATTTGACCAAGTTATCTGATACTATGCCAAAATGGCAACCCTGATTTATGAATGCATATAATGAAAGCAAGGCAAGCAGTTACTTCTCAGCTGAGCTTTAAATTGTAAGCCACACAAAATCCCTTCTAAACATAAATTTTAATAGTTATGGAAAGCTGTCTTCAACTTACAGGTGCAGCTTCATAAGATCCTCTGGGCAGGGGACAGAAAGCAAATCAATCGGGGTAAACATTTGCAGCATGCTTCAAGCACTGTTTAAACTTAGTAAGCATTTTCTTCTTTGAGGTGGAGTTCTCTTTTGGCAATGGCACCCAAATGTTCTAAATATGACAAATGAAATACAAACTTAACGACAGCTTAAATTGTCTTTCTCCTTCACTCCTTCTATCCCCAGAGCATGTACCCAAGGGAATGGGGATTGGGGAGTGGGAATTTCCCCCTCCTGGCAGCTATCATGCCCTTCCTTCAGTACCTTGTCTGGCTACATGCCTGTATCCCACACTCCCACCCCACTTTCCCTTATTTCCCATACCCAAAACTGTGAAATGAGCAGGGTCATCAGCAACTATTACAACTAAGCTTTCAAAGCAAGGAGATATTAAAATAACAGTCAAATTAGAGTAAAAACACTGCAGTTAAAAGCCAAGCAGTCAGTTATACAGCATCTGCAGGCATGGGACCATCTGGGTGCAAGGGCCAGGAAGGGGCTAAGGGTTGTCTACAGCTGTGTTGAGTACTCCATGTCATTAACTGGCATGTCCATCAAAAAGTCTGCATCACTGTCATCACTGTCTTCATCACTACTGAGGCTGTCAGGATCCTGGAAATGTTAATGAACAGAAAAAGGCTGGCTAAGCTGGGCTTGTGAGAAAGCGCCCTCAATCATGGACACTCCATCATGCAAAAAAATCAATTAAATGGAAGTTATGCATTGACAAAAAGTAAAGTGAATCTCCAGAACAACTAATTCATTAAATTAGTGTTTGATTGTGAAGTCATGCTTATAAAAGTATTAAAGGTTGAGTTACCATGGCAATTCAAGTTTTATGTAGGTCACATCTATGGGTACTTAGCTTTCAGAACATTTTAATGGGTCTTATTGAGTTGGTTTACAAAAATTATGATTTTTTTCACACCTGTTGAGATTTACTCACATCTTGATGGCAAATTGTCAAACTAAGAGATTCTGCACATCTGGCACACAATTAAAATATCAATGGTAGGGTAACTAATGATTAAAATCGATGATTACAAATTTGTGACACTTTTTACAATTAGGTATTAATCATATGCAACCCCTGTCCACAAAAACTACAATTTCTCACATTTTTGGTAACTACAGGAAATGATACATGACTAATGAGGTTAAGTAGAAGCATTGTCATGCAATGATTTCCTTCAAACTAGTCACAAAGTAAAAGATATCAGCTCAATGAGTCTGTTAGTTAGTTAGTTAGATGAGATTTAACAACACATCAACACGAATGTGTTATATAGTGTCAACTAGATAAAAAAGTAAAGTTCAAATATGGTTTCAAACACAGTTCAAGTTCAATTTCAGTTTCAAGTACAGTTCAAACCAACTCAATGGAGCCTCTTTAAAGAGCAGAATCAAAACTCTTCTTTCATTGGTATCAAAATGCTACATATTTGACTTCTCTAAGTGTTTGAAAAGGATGGGTTCACATGGACCAATATTATTTAACTTGCACGACAAGACACTTTTACAACGTGCCAATCCTCAGGCTGCAGCTACCTCAGCCAAGCTGCAGTAGCTGCAGTCATGCTTTGACTTAAAAAAATTTCAATAACATGGTTAATTTAATCTGGCTATAGTATTGGGCATGAAAACATTGCATAGCTGCAGCTGCTGCAGCTTGGCTGATGAAGCTGCAGCATTACTGCATTTACGTGAAAATATACTTTAGGGTAAGTTGACGTTAGCTCAAGTCCATATCTGCCGACACACCAGACCAGCCTTACATACACATTAGTCACAAGGCCTTTACTATGTAAATATTACTTTAAGGATATAAACAGAAATGGATTCCACTCCAACCATGCTTTCTTTTCTATCTTTGATTTTGGTTTGTACACCACTCTTGCTTGAAATATTTTTTATTTATACTATGATCTACAGAAACAAACCTAAGTCTGTCTTTTCCATGGCCAGCTTGTATTTTTGGGGGGAAATTAAGTTTCATATTTATACACAAATATTGACACATTGATGCATAAATTTTGCATGACCTTTCGTGTATCTAATAATAGCTGCTCATGTTTCTCACAAAAGAAAACAAGCCTCAATTGACAAACTGGGAAGAGGAACATGCAGCAACAAAAAGTGGGTGCATTCTTTATGTTAACTAACTTATTCTACTATTTTTGTTTGTGTCAGAGGGAGAGGGGGAGTGAGAGGGGGAAAGGGAGAGGGAAATACATACATGTTATTGTATTCAACAGTTTTAAGATTTCCTATTTACTTTTCTGCCTTTTTTCTCACACTTTGGTTTTTGTTTTGTGGTAATGGTGAGACAGCAATGAAGAAGGTAGCTCTGTTTAATTAGTTAAAAACTTAAAATATTAATTTGAAGATGTTTATCCAAATCTTCCATTTTCTCTTTCTTTTTCTTCTCTTCAGCAAGTGACAATCATCTTCCCTGCAGTTCCCTCCAAATCTCTTTACTGAGGATGGTTGAAACTTTCCATTTTCTTTTTTCCTTGCCCCTTACCAAAGCCCAGATAAAATTTTCTTATGGATATTTTTTTTGGCCCCCATTTCCAGTGGATCCTGGTTTTCTTCATCAGCCCCAGTCACCATGACAACTTTTCCTGTGGTAATATTGTGTGCTTCTTTGTCCTTGTGTTGAATCATTGCTTTGAAAAGGTTCAACACCCTCTTATGCTCAGTACGTAAAAACTCATCTCCAACAAATGGACTGATTTATTAGTCTACTGCCCTCATTTTTGCAGCATCATGTATACAGGATCATGGAGTCATTGTTAAGACCAATGTCAACAAATCTCCATTTTCCTGTTTTGCCTTTGCATGTTTATTCTTTTTCACAGTTACAATGGTAGTAGCAGGACATGGTGGTGGGGGTGGGGACTGTGAATCACAGCTGTTGTTCTTCATGCATCCAACCGACAACTTGCTTTTACTTATTACACCATTTGCTAGTACTATTTGGTACCTCTTCAACACCTTAACATAACATGTCCATTCTTTCAAACACAAAGCTATTGCCTCCAGCTCTTACCCCCACCCAAACCCCCATCCCACCTCCCTCAACCATAAATGACCATTGTAATCATGATACCTACTCTCATCCTTTCTTCAACAAATGGGTGCCCCTTCTCCACAGGATTACAAGAATCTATTCACTTGACTGGACTACACCAGAGGCAGTAACATACTCTACTGATGACCTTAAATTTACTTAGCAATAATCAAACTTTTGAGAATTTAGGGCAATTTCCCGACCATCCTCATAACTCCTAGTTGGTAGCATTAAGCATATGGTCAACAGCATACGGAAATGACCACAGATGTGACACAAATAAATAATGTATTTGGTTAGCATCACCCATTGTTTCCATCATCATGACTGAGTGTTAGTGTCAATAAGGCAGCCACCACATTTGTGAAAGAGATGATAGGGGTCCTTTAATCCTAATTACTCTATGGATTTTCCTTTTCATGCCCAAGGAGAACTTGAGCGGTGTGAATAATGAAGCAGAAAGTGCATCAAATTTTTCTTTTGCAGACAGTGCTTGGATGATAAAATGGTGTAACTGTCAACTGCAAACCACTTCAAAGAATTATTTGACCACGTACTGTACTACTTGTAGAACACTGCAAATAAGCATAGTGAACAGGAAACATTAAGGGGCTCACTTTCAGAAAGATAATTGGAGAGTTCCGTCTTATCTCAAAGCCAAGGCAAATGTTGTCGATCCAGAATTTGGTATTCCCTTTACCCTAGTATCACATTTTGAGTATGACCTTTGTTGGGTCAAATATTGTTTGGGTTCTGAATTATTTATTTCATGCATAAGTCCCTCGTTTATTTTTAGTATTCAATATTTATGTACCGAAATATCCTAAAAGATACTTGTGTGGGAAATGAGAGATTTGTAAGATTTAGCCATTGTTTCAAGTATATATGCTTGTTCCCCTTTAAATCACCAATAATATCAAGAATGACAATTATTTTTCAGGTTTCAAACTGCTGCATTAGTGATATTAAAGTGTTGGACAAATCCCAAATATTGAATATCTGTATGATGATGATCTGATATCTGTCATATTAGTCTGGGGTATTAATCAATAAAGCTCACCTTAACTGTGTTATAATGTGGCTAATATGCTACTTCAAACAAAGCTACGGACAAAATATGTGTACCTTGAATAAGCCACTTGCAGAACACTTTTTATTTAGTTTAGCAAAATCAATGAATCAATATTTTTTCGTAATCTGCCCACAGGTTAACGTTGCAACAGTTTAATCTGTAAATTTTAATAACTGTTAATCAAGATGGGAGAAATCCACAATTAATTGGTGAGTTGATCAGCTGTTTTTACTGCTCCTCAATTCCCTTTGTTTCCTGTTTAGCATATTTCTATTAATGTATGATTGACAGGTAACTTATTAAGCAGTATGACATCACAGTTTGCGAATCAATACTCCAGCAATTTTACAATTCTCTACACGTCATTTATATGGCACAAAGTTTACAAACACATCCCGTAGCTTATGAATATTTGTGCATATACCCTTAAGTCAACACAGCCTGGCAATTTTGTATTTTTAATTTGTCTCCTAGTGATTAGACTGGTCCAAAGGTTTACATCACTTACTTATAAAATGAAACATTTCCTTTTTACAATATTGGTATCTGATTGTATACACCAACATTAGATTTTGAATGTCGGCAAAAGCCATTAATGATTTTATTGGTTGGAACACCATTAATGATCAAAACATTGATATCAGGAAGAGGCTACAGGAACCTGAAGAACCTAAAAAGTGCTCTTAAATCATCAAATTTATTTTACATCCTTTAGTGTGAATAGTTTGAGGCAGTTTCAGAGAAAAGGTGAGATTATATGAAATCACCATGTGCCTTTGTTTATAATTATACATTTCAAAAAACAAAGGGACAAGGCTTGGATATTTTGGCACCTTAAGCAAAGTTTGTAGTTAGGAGTAGTTGCTGTATCTACATACAGATATGTTCATTATTGAATACAGATGATTACTGATATACATAGGGAGTACCTAGGTGATATAAGCTTATGAGAAAGTTGGCAGTTTGGTGATCAAGCAATGTGTATGTAGAGTTCCACTAAGTGTTATGTTTGAGGTGAAACCCAGTTCACCTGGTCCAGTGTTACATTATGTCAGATATTTTATGTAAAAGTTTAAAATACATGACCCAAGGGTTTGTGCAGATGATCACAAATGTATTTGTATGAACCAGTTCAGTAGAGTTTTAATACACTCAGGAATCCTGTTTGGTTTCTCCTAGAGTACACTTGGATGGCCGAGGGCAAAGGAGATATGAGAATGGGATGTCTAATTTTCCTTCAGCAGTATTGTCAATGTAGCCTGGACCAGGCAAACAAGGTTATCTTGAAACTGGAAAGGAAAATGATAAAACTGAAAAAGTGCAAAAAACATTGATGAGAAAAGAAAGACAAGATATCTCAGCAACAATCAGTCCTGACCAGGATACAAATATATGGCAGAGACTGGCAATTTGCCCTGTAGTAAAAAAAGTTGCCCCCGGAAATGTACTGAAGGAGGGTGGTATCAAATGTTACAAAACTTGCCCCCTTCCTTTCCTACACAATCTCCCCAAAAAACATAATAAACATTGCTGTAGTAACTTTGGTAGAAAGCCCCCATTAACTGTGTAGGAAGCAATTTTTTTTCCAAACTATTTCAAAAAAGACCCTTTAAAAGTAAAAAAAATTAAAGTTTGTACCCTGGTCCCAGCACTTTTAAAGCATGGGCAGCCAACTGAGGAAAAATTCAGGAAAATGAAGTGAAAATATTTCCCCCAATATCTGAAGCCATATTTTCACTTTACGTCTAGTTATGTGAATGTAAAATATCTGTTGTTCTGCTAAATAAAATTTAGTTCCATATTTTTTAAAAAGTTAGACATCACTATCATTGGTTGCATCCTCTACTCAACAGAAACACAGCAATTTCAGTACAATTTTCCCAAATTAGTTCAATCTTTTTAAGTGAATATAAAGTTAGACTAAAGCTTCAGGGCAAGCAATGAGTTAAATACAGTTAACATGAATAGAGGCATGCAGGTAATATTTTAAGGTTATCATCACAAAAATCAAAACCCTCCCTCTGATCGTTCCAACTATCTGCACCCAAAGGTATCTCCTGTGCTGAGATACGTTTGTTCCTTTTTTTCCCATCAATGATGAAGAACGGAAAAAACTAAATTGATGAAAGGTGCATGGTTTGGCAGACTTGATGTATTTAAAATCTCCACTTGTTTCCTGCTCATGTGAAATATATTATATCATGATAAATATGATATTTACATTTATATAATAAATATGCACTATACAGGTAACGACAGGTTAGTATTATGCAAAACACCATATTTAACAGTACACGATTTATAGATGCACCTGTGCAGCTTTTAAAGTAAGCATTAGAGTCAGATATGACCTCTGTTAGGTGCAAAAGATTTAAAATTGTTATGAAATAACTGTACAGGTGTTAGGCTATAAAAGTATGAGAGATAAAAAGGAATACATATTTTTTTGAGAAAAAAAGATGGAAAGTTAGCTCTAATCCCTTTTAACCTTTTTTTTTGTCCAAAATGAGGCATGTGCCCTGTGCATTAATACAACTACTTCGCATGCTCCCATTTAAATAAATTGACTATAAACCAGCATGTTATGAAACTTCATAATTCCAGACCTCAGAATTTTAAAACTAGAGGCTCAAAATTGACATACTTTTGATAAAATTTAAAATTCTTAGAAAAAAAAAAAACAGAAACAAAAATGAAGCACAAATTGCACTTGGAATGGCCTTTATCCAAAATAATTAAATCAACATCATGTGCCTGTCAAGCAAGGCAGTAAAAAAGTATGCCATAGCCAAATTGGTGCAGCTTGTATGATATTTATCAAGATGTATTCTAGCCTTACCCCAGCATTTCATTTTGAAATAGGCAAAGACTTAAGCACAGCAATGTTTCATATGTCCTTTACCCCATCAGAGTTGCGACACTTGCGAGAAAAAATTCATCTTTGCAACATTATGAAAATAGTGTGCATCAAAACACGAAGGAACTTCTTCCTGCAGTTAAACCATTTGCACTGACGTACAAGCACATGTGCTAAACTGCTACATTTTTATTCAATTTCATCTCCTGCAAACTATTTTGAACTGTGAATGTGAATAATTCTGATGGAGGCAACATAAAACTCAGCTGTAATGTACAACTTTTTTTTGAATTATACTTTTACTAATTGTTTATAATTTCCCATCTCGGCTAAATGACACTTCTAAATGCGGGATAGAAATTCATCAGCTGCTTCAAATGAGCAGGCAAATAAGGCTGTTGGAAGCCATCACAATGACTTTGTCTCTCAGATGAAGTTTGTGGAAAAAGTTTTATATTACAGTATCCATAGATTTCCTTCTCTGCCAGTTCCCCTTTTTCTAATCGCTGGGATGCATTCTTTCATGACAGACACAAATCTATTGAACCAAGACATCTTACACTAAAGACTTCCCATAAATTAATGAGTTTGACTTCATATTTCAGATTCTAGTAAATGATTTCTCTTAAATTTCTACTTAGCATTTAACAAATATTTCAATTTCCGAACCTTAATCAGGGCCCTACAAAAGGAAAACAGCTTTTATAAACATTTATCCCATTAACAGCAATATTCTTAAAATAGTTCTGTGCAGCACTTCTTCTAAAATTTCACAACTTTTGCCAAAACACCAAACTCTACTACAAAGTTTTAACCAGCAAATGACAAAACCAAACCCAAATAAAATGAAATGAAATAAAAAATGAAATAAGAATAAAATAAAATTTACTAGAAACTAATCTCTTTATAAAGTGTTGCCACAAAAAGTATAAAAATATTTCTTTTGAAGCCTTCATTCCTGAGTCTCTAAAGACACTTGTTCTCCAGTCCTCTCCAATCCAACGAAAAAAAAAAACAAAATAAACAGAAACTACAAAAACAGATTTTCATACAAACACAAATATTGAATCTTCAATGACACAACTACAAAAATCTTCCACATTCTCTATATTAAACAGATTCTACTCCAAACTGAGCTGCTTAAACTAAAATGTATCTTTAAAAATATCTGGCCAGGCAGGACCTCCTTACTGTACATAAACTGACATGTCTGCATATTTTGGGTGCTATCAAGTCTCTTTTGGATCAAAAAC
>WURT03164472.1:0-10628 GCA_009936505.3 Holothuria glaberrima | reverse complement strand
GATTTGTATCATATGACTGTTAAAAAGAAATGTATACTTATTATCTCGTGACGTTACGTCGACGGACAGCTTTTATCGGACACGTGTAGTCCGATAAAAGCTGTCTGTCGATGTGACGTCACAAAATAATAAGGTTACATTACATTACATTAAATAGTCCCCTGATACAATCCATATATTTACCCAAAGATGCAAATTTTTGGTTCTCTCCGACCAGAGATGGAGAAGATTCTAAATAAAACTCAAAAAATCGGACCGTAATCCGATCCGAAATCGCTGTAGTGTGGCCCTCGCGTAAGGCTCTCCTTTTGTACACAAACCTAATTTATTGCTTAAGGCCATGTCCTGGTGAGCAAACAAGACTATCATGTGTAATCAGATCACACTCTGTGCACACTGTGTAAAGTGTGCTACTGTGCATCTTTTGGATTTGATGTAAATCAAAGAACAGCACCAACCAAAAATTTTGCTTCACTCAACCAAAAATTTTACTTTAGGGTGATGATTGTAATGATTGGACATTACAAGGGAGAAAGATGTGGCTTAAGTATATTTTCAAAAATGTGCTTAATCTAACTGATCTCCTTTTATTTTACTCACAAGTATATTTCATCATGTTTTTGTATATAAAAGCATTGACTATTGAAGGAAAACCAATGGGGTAACTCTACATAAATTGAGCACATTAGTAATGAAGATACTGTCAATTGATATTAGCCATTCCTGAATTAAGATGATGAGGTACAGTGTATCCTGGCATCTTAGTGTGTACCCTGTACCATACACTAATTCAAATCGGGGAAGGGGTGGGGGACTGCATTTTCCCTATAACAGATGTAGAACCTGGCCAAAGATTTATGAGACTAGCACTAAGCCATTTGGTTTTGTAGCTAGGTTTTTCCATTTACCTCAGATTACCATCAAATTACTTCATTCAATGGCTCTCACGTATATCCTTCAAAGGTTATTACAATTAAGAAGGCAACAGGAACAAAATTTATTGAGCAATGGTTGACATGGTGTATTTAACATGACAATGCACTTATCAGTGGATCTGTTGCAATTTCCTTGAAAATATAGGAAATGTATTTCATGTTAGTACGTATAAAGCCAGTGTGGATGTTATCTTTTCTGTAGATAGCTATATTGTACTTATCAATGTGTTATAATAAAATATGTTCAAAATGAAGTAGGGGTTTTCCATGAATGTTGCTCAGTTTCTAGCCATAGTATCTCAACACCATTTCTATTAATGAGAGAAGCAGAAGTTTATGTCTACTTTGTTAACTGTTGGTATGCAACAATACAGAATGTAAAATGCAAAAATCAGTTGTTAGGGAATATTTGATTTTCGAATCCTCGTTTTAACTTCTATAGTCCTCGTTTTCTAAAGTTTATTTAAAAATGTTGCAAACGGTTGCCGTTTTTTAATATGCAGGTAAAAAGAAAAGTTTGTAAAGACTAAAAACACTTTCTCAGGATACAACTGATCCTCAGACAGCCTTGGCCAAATGGGCAAACACAGTAATACATTCTACCTTCATTTAAATTCTTGATGCCGACGACATTTCTTTGTTTGATGCAATCAATTAAAACATGGGTGAAACCAGTTACGCCAGTCCGTGTTTGGTTGTAGTTGCAGTGGTTGTAACATAAAGCAGAAAATAACAACATGTAGAAAGTACCTCACCCTTGTCACAGATCCTGTGTAGATAGCCCATGGGTCAGATGCAGAGCACAATTGGCTATACAATTGAGCATGCATGTACTATATAGTACGGGCCTGGCACAATGAGTCAGTTGAACCAACAAGAGGGTTGAAAATGCCCTGTATTTCACTGTAACATTAATTACAGCAGAGCTGGATGGAAACTGGTTACAAGACTCCAGAGAGAGATGTGAATTTCTATTGACCATATGGTCAGATGCCTTTCCCTTTGTGCTACGTGCCTCGTTTTTACAAGGTGCTTCACACATAGTTCAAGTAAGAAGAAAATTAGAGGATTTTCCCTTTAAGATATTGGTTCATTTTCAGGAAGTAAAGATTATAGCAAATTAACCAAGAGCATGAAAACGACAAAAGGTGATTGTAAATATTTTGCAGGCAGCATCAGACTGGTTACTTACAGCTGTATCTCTCAAATTTTGACCATATGGTTTACTTCACTCAATTTCCATATTTGACTTGCTTTTCCTATAATATGTTTTAAGGGGCTTCATTTTTGGTCCATGACGAAAGAACACTAACTGGAATACACTAGATGCAGGCTAAATCTTTCTCTTTTGACTCTTATAATGTTCTTTCCCTTCCTTTCCAAAATCTTCGTTGCAGAAAATGTCAATGCATGAATACTTTATTCACATTTTGGTGGCAGACTGATAACGTTGGAAAATTTCTTTACAATTTTTTGATTGAAGTGATAGGTACTTTAAGCCACTAAAGTGTATTTTACTAATAGATCAGAATGCATTTAGGCAATGTGTTATTAAAAGGCCTAAAATGAACTGGAATATTAACAAAATTTTGTCAATGGTAAAACCATCTCTTTTTCCAAAGAAAGTTTATTCTGTAAAATATACACTGAACTCGCAGTCATAAAAAAATGTAATCAATACGCTCACATATTGATTAGCATTTTTAGTTGAAGTAGGCATGAAAAAATCACACCATGCCTAGAAAGCATCAGCATTTGCTAAAACTTTCAAACTGTTTAACAGTTGGCCTATATCAAACTCAGTTTCAGTGCCCCTTTCTATACATATTATGATTGCATGAGAGGAGTCAGTTATTATATTGCACATTTCATGCTTGAAATTGTTATTTTGTCTTTCAGTTAACAGTAATGCCAATTGAACTCTTTCTCCGAGCTTTTAAAGTCTCATTTAGCAGAACTTTTACAGTCCAATAGTGTGACCACAACTAACCACATTGACACCCCACCTGTGACAGCCACCCTGTTCAGCCAATGAAAGTCTGACTCGCTGACAGCCCACCACTGGCCAGACAATGGGGAGTCACCATATAGCAGGTAATGAAATGACTGTCAGTGCATGGAAGTCATAGGCGTACGACGGCAGTTGGCAGAGTACCCCCCAAAAATTTTTGAGGTCAAAATTGCCGGCAGGAAGCGACAAAATTTGGGCACAGAAATAGTTGAAGTTCCAGCAGAAATGAGGTAAAAGTGAAAATATTGCTCGAATTTTCTACTGTTTTCAAATTTTTGATCGAATGCCAGAAAATGTGCAAAACTTTTCGCAGTGGTTTGGTGGTCTATTTTTGCAACCGAACTGCAACGAAATTCGGGCAAAAAATTTTCTCCGCCCAGCCTATGATGGAAGTACTACCATGGATAGTACTTCTATGGTCAGTGGTCCTTTAGTGTGTGCTTGTGGCCTTTTCTTAGCAGACTTGTTTGTGGGTTGATAGTGGACCGTCTGCAATTGATCATCTGTCATCTATTTACTGACACCATTGACGGCCACTGATCAGTTTGCCTGCCATAATTATGCATGCTGGTAAATTTTGCTGCCATTAAACTGCTTATTTTGTAGGATATGGAGTAGCAATAGAGATGCAATTGCCAGTGATGAACTATGATATCATTTTGTACAGCGGATGGTACACTGCAATAAGAATAACAGCTAGCTACCAAAGTTATATCACAGATTACAGGGATTTTAAGTACTTATCTGCAGGATTGTGATGGTGCGTTACCCCTTAATAATAAGCATTTGAAAAAGTATGAAGATACAGATAAAGTAATCTTTTAGATTCTTTTTTATTTCAAACAGTGATTCCTTTGTTTCATGATGAAACATTTTTACCAGTAATATTATGCTTCATTGCATCTGTAACCTCAACGAGGGCACAACCTAAAACACCTGATACTGGTAACTTTCACATTGGAACAAGTGAAACCAGAATTACACCTATTGCTGGAATATTTGCCATCCCTGCCACATTTATATGGCCACATTTACCAACAGAACACAAAGTAGCTACAGTGTATGTGTAACAAAGAAGTGTACCAACAATTAAAAGCAAAGGGGAGAGAATGCTTAGTTTACCTTGTTCTACTTGTTCCTCTTACTCTATGAACGATCATCTTATTACCGAGGGAGGTTGGTTGGGGAAATTAACGCCATGGGATTGGTAATACAATATACCACACTTAGAATAGAAAACTGAGGTTTGAAAATCACCATATTAAGCTTCTTCAGTTCAGCAAGTTTGAGGCTTGTGCATTATGGAATGTAAAAACAACCAATGTCATTTGAAGAAAAATATTTTAAAATGTACAACTAAATGGAAAGAATATTAACAGAAACATGGAAAAGTGCAACAACCTCTCAAAAAGGATGAGACTTGGAACAGTGTTATAATGAACTAAATTTGGCTTTAGGCATGGGATGCTTTAAAAACATATAGGACTGTTCTTTATACTTTTACATGATCTACGGGCATTTCTGAATTTGAATGCTATAAAAGACTTTCTTTACACCAAACAACATCAACAAAAATAATATCAAATAAGTAAGCTGAGATAACATTGTAGATTTCATATCATGAATAGCATCTCTAGAACATTACAACCATACAAACTTTTATCTCCGATGTTCAACACAGTAATTAAATGTCAGTCCTTAAAACAGATATTTTCTGCATTTTTGAAGGCATCAAAAATGCTGGTCAAGAACAATATGAAACAAAGGATGCACACACTCATATACATACACTGTAGCAAATATAGCTACACAACATACTCCAAATTCATGATCTTCATGACTTTTTCCAACACCTTTCCTTTACCTACACTTGACAGCATTAAATGTATCATATAAAAAATCCATTTAAAAGGGCTCAATCATAGCATACTTAAACTCTGTTCTGAAATTTTTATCACCCCCTCCCCCTGCAAACTTTGCTTAAGCAGAATACCCAAAGGCTTAGTGATTCATGCTGAAAGGGGGTGCTTTGTTACACTGAAGTTCATCTGTCATATTTATACTTCTTGCCTGTATCATATTTACAATGTTGTCACATTTTGACATCTGCTGACCTCACAAGACCTTTGATCCCCACCAAAAATATTCGAATTATTACTGTAACAGTTATGCTTGTGAAAAATAAATGTTGTTGTCTATTACTTTATCTTTTAATGTTAGAAAAATTCAGCCCTAACTTTTCATTGGTCAGGTAATGCCCACTGTCAAATTTGGTTTACATGGTTTTTGTAGTTTCACCTAAGATGACATTCCACCTCCAACAAACCCATAGGGTTTCCTCTCTCTTAAAGTCACAAATCTATACCAAGTATAAAAGGCATCCATCATCTTTACCTTGAAATATTATTTTTTCTAGGTTTCAATTTTTTGACCCCTGATGACCTCAAATGACCTCTGACCTCCACTTCAAACACTAGGGTTCTACCTCTAAATATGATAAAGTTATATGCCAAGTACGAATATTCTAAACTTTATGCAACCCTGGTGATCTCAAAACGGCGTATTCTTCATATGCAAAAGCTGCCATACTCCTGGCTGGCAGATGTATCTCAATAAGGCCACAGGTAGATGCAGTTGCATTGCTTTTTAGTTTGACCAAAATCTAGTGAACAATAAGAAATATTCACTTTCTTCTCTCAAAACCCGTCGAGAAGGTTCAATTTGTTTTTGCCAGCTAAAAAAAAGTGTGAAGAAAACAAACAAAGTCAGCTATTTTAATAATTAAACCATTTGTACCACGCACATAGATCGGTGATGTGTGGCAATGCAAATGACAAACACAAAGGTCAATTATATGAGCAAATGCCAATTATAAAACAGTTGCATCATGTAAGAACAAAGGACTTATAATTTGAACAATTAATAAAGCCACCACACATGAAACATTTCCCTATGAGACATAAAAGTCGAAAACTAAAACAGAAGTCGAAAACTAAAACAGAATTCAAGGATACTTCATTACTTGTGAACATTACGTACTGAAAAAAGGAAGCGTTTATAATTAACAGGAATAACTTTTCAATGAAAATATTGTCCTCAGTCACTGTCAACATGATTTCAAAAGGCATTTTGGCTTGTTTCACTAAAACACACAGGTCTGAAAAAATGTTTGACTACTATTTTCTACAGTTGCATGTCTCATCCACTGAAGTGCAGTGACAGCATTACCCACCTACCACTTCTGTGCCAGTTTATGCATAGTGAAACTGATTCCACAAGATTCCTGCTAATTCACACATATTGGGGTGGGACAAAAGTGACTGACAATTAAACAATTAATTAGATGATGCTTGATGAAAACCAGGGGGTGATTTCCTAGTTTCATTTAAAATATTGCTTAATTTTCTGGGACAGTATAGTACTTGCCAGAATATTTTATAACCAGTGTCCAATTAAACAGATTATGACTGATTTCTATTGATTCATTTATGTACTACGTAATGTGGGACACTGTGGTTGTTAATGCAAAATTACTTACCTGACATCAAACTAAACGATTTATGCTGTCAGACTTTACCATTTTCATAACTATGATACTGTGAGACACTCGTAATTCACAGAAATTATTTTGCTAATGTCTAATTAGGAGATTCCTAATGACATTAATGTTGCAGATTCATGAATATATTGCAGTGGGAGACTATTGTAATTTACATTAGCTATCTTTTCTGCTGAATTTGCATTTTCATGAGTATATTTGTGTGGGACACAATGGTAATTGAGTTGATTTCTTATTAAAATGATTCCTGCTGGTTTCTATTGTGACATGAATACATTGCAGTGGGATCCTATGATTACTTACAGAAAACTTATTAGCTGATACCTTATCAAATGGTTCCTACTGATTTAACATTTTGATGAATATACCGCTGTGGGACACTATGGTAACTTACAGATAATTGTTCAGCTGATATCGAACCAAAAAGATTTCTGCAGATTTTAATTGCATCATTAACAGGAATTGATTTAGCTGATACCTAATTGATACCAAAATTGACAACTAATTAAAAAAATTATGAAAAAGAAGGTAATGTTTTTCTGGTTAAGTAATAATGACCTGCTTATTAAAAAGATTGCTGCAGACAAGGAGGGAATATTTTCCGTCCTTTCTTTTGCACATTTAGCATTTAAATTCTAAGGATCATGAGAACAACCTATAGTCCTTAGAGAATGACTCAGTTCAGACTGCAGCGCATGCATTACGCATTTTCAGTCAATGCAATCAATTCACATATGTACACGCTATTTTACAGTTCCCACATTTGGGGAACTAAAAACAAAAATACTGTAAGGCCTTTAGTTACAGTACCTCAACAACGTGTGTATGATTACCATCTATGAGCCAAAAAGAGTTGCTTTGAAGCAGGATATCCTTTCTTCTTGCATATGCCTCCTACAAATACAAAAGAAGGTCAAAATAAATATAAACAAAATTCATTCAAACAGACAAGCAGTTAATCTCCCGTACATGTGAACCATAGGGGAAATATGCATGAATGTAGATTTTGGGCAAATGTGGGCCTCACCTAGTTCAGAGACCATTGTGCTCACAACTTGCTTACTGACGCTAATATAATTCAACAGTCACACATTAAGCACTCCCCAATCAATGACCTGATTACAGCAAAGACCATAGATTATAAGGGATTACCTACTGCTTACAAGTAAGACAAATGTAAGGTGAGTATTTATGCACATATTATCCTTTTTTTCCCTGCATCACCATGCTGAAATAGTGCATGTATTGCTGACTTCAGTTGTTATTTTCTGAATGTTATACTGACCTTTCAGTAAAAATATAAATACAGTGTAAAGACGTGTCATTTGCATTGCACATACTTCAAGACAACAAAACTAAAGCATTTAAATTGTACCTTAGGTCAACCCTTCTTGTGGATTCTCTGATCAGTTGGTGCTATTCCCTCATGTTCTTATAAAACAGGCATCCACTGATCCCTTCCCTCCATAGTGAGCTGTAAAAGCTTCACCCAGTCAATGATTTATGGCAATAAAATAAGAAACTCAATGAACACCCTCTGTTAATTGATAAGCATTATGCTCAAAGTGGGCATTCTGCAGAATTCTCAGCTATGTGCCGTGAAGAAGAGTGCTGGCACCAATGAGAAATGGCCTTAGAGCAACCGAAGGCACTCTATACCTTCCTGACTATGGTTCCATTTCTCCTCCGCCAGTCGGGCCAGCTTCTTCCTCCTGCCACTGGTTTTATACTGGGTAGTCCTTTTCTTATGGAGACTTTTAAGGCATTTGGGCCTATTGAATTAGCATGTCTCTGTGAACCAGGAACTTAGCAAGTTGCCTACTTTCAGTACCTAATACTTCTACAAATCCTACAATCAAAACATGTGACAAATGTTATTTATAGCCTCTTTAACAGGTAAGTGATATAGATAACTGTATTATGCTACTTTGCCACTGAGTTATTTCATACTAGTATTAAAAACAATTATCTAAGAATCAGACTGAAGCAGTTGACAGTTCACGTGAAGTTTATACGCTTCTCAGGACTACTGTTTGAAATGTGAAGCACTGCCCATTGTCAGCGATTACACTGATTTCTTTTACTGATGTCGAGCATGGACAACCATTACTTTGTCAATATTTAAGCAACTTCAATGGGGCAGCCTTGAGACTCAACGACTTAGGGCTCGTCTCATAGTCACCTACAAAATTATGACCCCATCACACTGACGCTACGTCAATGGATTTCCAAAAATAGAGGAATGCAGCAGAAACTCCTAGAACCCCTTGCAGAAGTGATGGGAACTTTCATGAACGTGGCGTGGTCTGCATGGTCTCCGGACAAAAGGTGTCTGCTACGTGGATTTTGAACATGTTCAAAACCCACGTAGCACTTACGTAGTTTACACACGACGCAGCAACGACCTATAACAACTTCATGTACGTAGCATAGCAGTAGTGGACACATAGTTTTTAGAACGTAGCAAGAACTCAGCGACCACTTCGCCAAGGTTCCCTGCACGCCTACTACACGTAACAAGTGGGCGTTACGTCCACTTCTCGACGGAGCTAGGTTCATTCTACGTAACAGTAGAACAATAGAATTTTCATGACTCCGACACTACGTGCGAACGAAGACGCAATTACGTTCTCGCCACGTCTATGCAAAAGACATGTTCGTCAACCATATTTGTTGACTCGAGTCAATAACTTGAGGCTCGAGTACCATTTTGTGACTTGTGACTTGACTTTGACTTGAAGGGAACTTGACTTGCGACTCCTGTGACTTGACTTGATTTGAACATATTTGACTCGTCGACACTGGAAATCATCATAATCTTTAAGCTTTATTAATTATTTATACTCGCATGCAAAACCTCTCTACTATTTATTGAATGTAAAATCTTTTGACCGGTTTTTGTTAAAATCTTTTGATTGGTTTTTATTCAGCCTGAATGGAACTTATGTATAGAATTCACAATCCATGCAGTTACATTATAGAAGACCTTACGCATGGTGCTGCTGATGCCTTTACCCACAAAGATATTCTATGCTAAGCATAGATACCAAACTCCTTCACTTACACTGTAACGGAAATTGACTCCTCATGGAGACGCAAACATCGGGGCGGAAGTGTGGATTTGATGCACGCGCTTTTCTATTTGGCGATGTGTTTATAATAATAGGCACACATTGAAGAAAATATTGTTAGAAAAGTGTGGCCTGCGTGAGCGTTTCATATACGCGCAGATTCCGCAGAATACAATTCCCTTTGCATTTTATACCGAATACTTTCCGCCCACTTCTGCGTGCTTGGAAAACGAACGCGCTAGTTGCTTTGTCGTCTTGAGTGCGTGAGATATTGAATGCGTATGCATGGTCGAAGACCCCGGGTTTTCAATTGAGCGTAGTAAGGACCGTGAGATATCGGCGACCGGCAAAACACATTCCTTCACTGAAGACTAGCCCAGGCTAGGGTCCAGTTCAACACAGAGCACGATATTAAACTAGGCCTAACGTAGTGGGTCAATATTAACGTCAGGACACTGTAGTGCTGTGTAACTTAGGCTAGCGTAACCTAGGGTAGGTACGCTAACAAGTTACGGTACTAACGTCTCTCGTTAGGTTAACTTTTAATACGGTTCGACCTGACCAAACTGAAGAATATGAATACAACAAACTATCGATATCATTCTTATAGTTATCTATCTTTCGTTGACTTTCGTAGACTTAAATTCTCCTTTTTTGATACCCTCAGGGATTCTCATTATCAATCTTCTTATCTGTTTCGAGACTGTGGGTTGTTATACCGTAGGCTACACATAATACAGTATATATATATATATATATATATGTTTTGTTCATATTCTGGGGCTTACTTGTGACGTCAGAGCATTGGCAGAAACTGAACAGCGGCACGAACCAGGGTGGGAATTTTACGGTACGCCGGTATGCTAGCGTACTAAAAAAAATATGGCTTACCAAAAAACGAATTGATAATGGCTCTGGTACTACACATCTTTTTAACGAGCGTACCAATTTGACTACCAAAACTTTTCGGCAGTGACTGCGCATCGTACTGTAGTATTGTAATTCGCTTCACTCTACCGAGGACTAGCCTAATCTGCGGTAGTAAAAACAAT
>WURT03164450.1:0-10628 GCA_009936505.3 Holothuria glaberrima | reverse complement strand
GTGGAACCTTTAACGTTGAATAAATCCAATATGTTTGAAATGACGGGCGTTACAGCTAGATAGAACTGAAGATGAAATCGCGCATAGCGCGCGAATATTTTTTGAAGTTATAGAAAGAATTGTGGCAGAACTTACTACCTACGGACCTGATAAAGAGCCACGTGGAATACCTGAGCATATCTATGTCTTCACCCCTACTCGCCTACATGTAGGGTTTCAGTTACCTCACTTTTTAGTTTCAGTTGACAAAAAGTGTGTGGGGGGAATGTGTTAGTTTCCCCTCCTCTCAATAAAGTGGAGGGGACATGTCCCCCCCCCCCCCACCAAATCGACGCCCCTAGTGTTGACGTTGGGTCGAGTCAGTCTATGTTGACTTGAGAACAGTGTGTTTACAGCATAATAAGAAAAGTCCACCTTTTTAGTTCGAAACTGTATTCAATTTGGCATTGCATGACTCGTGGATTCAAATTCGAACAAGGATACAGGGACTCGGTCATAAAAGTCTTGGACTTGGACTCGCATGCTAGGGACACGGACACAGATTCGGGGAACTGCTGAAGACCATGTCGTGGTGAGCATACATCAGTGCCATAATGTGTAATCAGAAAAAATCTTTATAAGTTGTGTAAAATGAAAGCTACCTTGCATCTTTTGAATTTTCAACTTTGGTGTCAACCAAAGAGCAGTCACCAACTGAGAAAATTGATATCTTTCAACCAAACTGTACTTTGGGGTGATGAGTGTCTGTCTTTAATGCATTTTAGTATGTCTCGCCCCCTCTACAAAAATCCCCCCCCCCCTTGAGAAATTTCGCCCCCTTGGATACTTTGTCTGGCCACGGACCTGGAAAGGCACCATTTTGATTGAGTTCTTTCTGAGGTGAATTCCTTCGCGCTAAAGGTTACCTGATGAACTTCCTTTTTAAAGTTGTACAAAGCAGTATGCTTGCTTTACCATGAGGCTGTTTGGAGTTTTCCCGTACGTTCGCGTGATACTCCGGTTTCACAGGTTCTCGCCTTAGGTGCACTCTAAAAACAGTTGGGCACGTATGCCTCCTGCTAAACTGTTGGGTAAAAAACTAGCCGAGTTGGTTAAAAAATTACCCTCGTTGGGTTAAAAGTCACTACTTTTGTAACCAACTTGGGTAATTTGTTTACCCAACAGTTTAGCAGGAGGCATACGTAACCAACCTGGGTAAAAGTTTACCCAACAGTTTTTAGAGTGTGTAAGACAGCCTGCAAGAGAATGTTAAAAAGTGACGAATTTTTCTCAAAACACGTTGGGGATCCGAGTGGAGACCATGCTGTTGGGCGCCTGCAAAGTTTGTGATGTTACACGTGAATTAAAGGTGTAGTTAAATTGGCGTAGCCAGAGGGGTCGCCAGGATGGACAGCGCTGCCCAATCAATGAGAAAGACACAAAGCGGAAGCAAAAGGGGGAGAAGGGTGTACAGGAATTTGGGGTCCAGGGTCCCATTTGCGCCTTGTGGGCCATTATATGAAAAATTCATGGGCCGTTCGGGTTATACAGGAATTTGGTGTCGGTTGTCCCATTTGTGCCCTATGGGCCATTATATGAAAAGTTGGCAAAAAATTGTCCAAATATTTACAACTACGCCTACCTTTTTAGAAACTAGAACTTCCTTGAATTATGATCACTGACGCCTCAATGCTTCTATTACTTTCAAACTCGCTTTTTTAACTTAATTTAGTGTAACTGTCACGTCTGGTTTGGATTAAGCTACTACACCATTGGTACTCTAGTTATAGCATTGTATCGTGCTGCTTTGCAAAATGTTTCATGTGAGTGGAGAGTCAAGGAAAGAATCAGTAACTTTCGTTAAGGCATTTGCAGCTTTAAATTTCGATGGTCTCCATAAACCAACAGCTTTATAGGCCTTCTTTAAAGCTCTTTTAAGAGTCTGGCTAGCTGTTATCATTTGAAAAATTCTAAAAGGCTCTGAAGACCACAAAACCGACCAAATTTAATGTGAAAATATATTGGAGTAGGAAGTTGGTCTTGACTGGGGGTCCAAGGGGAGGGAATTGTACGGGAAATTACTGCAAATTTTTGACATATTTACAGAGGGAACAAATAAGGGGTTTTCGTCCTTAAACTGAGGGGGTGGGGCGGCCACCTATTTTTTGACTAGGGGGCTTTACTTATGTGTAAATCAATGAACAAGTTGTTCATGCGCTACATGAGTTTTTTTTTCTAGTTCCTAAGTAGGCTACCTGTAATCGAAAAGCGTATTACAGCGAGTACCACTTTGGGGCAAAGTCATGCATCCGTTGACTTTTAATGAGTACGTGATTTTATTGCTACAGAGTGGGTACCTGTACATGACCTACGGTCGTCTGAGTCCGATCACCGCATAAGGTTTCCACAGTCTGGTTTTTACCTTAAAATATGAATAGGGCAGGTTAAAAGGGCAGGGCAACTAAAATACCTTTGCATATTGTCTCATAAGGGTTCAAAGTCAGTTTGAATTAAAAATTCTTTTTGACGATGACAGGCTCACAAATTCTTAGTTACGGAATAACAACCCTTTGAAGGCCACACCTGTCTTAATTGTCGGAACATTCATCACTCGGTATTTCATGAATTTACCAGAAGTCTCCATTATGACTTCAAAGAAATCGTTGCAACGTTTCCATTATTGGAACGAACGTATCCAAACTCGAAAGGCAAACTAAGTCGGCGAATTCAGTGGCGATTTAAAAAGAGCGCTGTTTAGGGGCTCATCCTCGCAGATCTACCCCTTACAAATATTTCTAACGCCCTTCCCCGGTGATGTTATTCTTTAATTGATTTTACCACATAACCATATCACGTTGGGGTCGATGTTGTTTAAACATTGGCTGTTTTACCACTCAAAGAATATGTGGCCAGTATAGCTGAAGTGGGAGTCAATATCTGTCGGTAGATATTTTACCCAAGCTATTCGTCCCAAAACCTCTCAAGATGTATTTTGCCACGATTAAAAGTGCATCTGCGAGAACTAATAAATATGAAATTACTAAGAATAATTGATATCACTTTATTAATCAGTAATAATAACAACAACGTACTCCCGCAATGAGTCCAAGCAATCTATAGGCAGGGAGTTCTAACCCCTGCAGAGTCCAGTGGAAGTGCCAGGATATGCTCGACGGAGAAGCCAAGTTTCACGGGGGTGGGGGTAGCAATTTGAAGCTCCTCAAAAGGCAACAGGTGGCCTGAAGGAAGGCTAAGCCAATATTTTTGACACGCGGGTACGCCGAAAACTCTAGTTTTAACTGAAAAAAACATGAACATTTGGGGTTTGATGGAAGAAAATTTGAAAAGTTTGGGTTTTATGGACACAAGTCGTTGAAAGTCAGGGCGACTGGGGATTGCATTCTTTACCATACCCACTAAAGCTTCCCTGCGAAGTGGTAAATTCCCCCACGGGAAGCAGCCTTCCGTGAATGGGGAAACTATAACCCCCTCCCCTTCAGCTGGCGCTTCCCATGGCTGGGTCATTGTGAGTTGGGTTCTGCATCCAACTTTGCCCATCAATTATGGAGAAAAGCTCATCCTTAACTCATAGGCGTACAAGGCAGGGGCAAGGGCGTAGCCAGGATTTCATCTTAGGGGGCGGATGAAATGATGACTGATCGCCGTCCTGAGGAGGGGTCTAAGGGGAGGGGTGTCCCCTCCCACTTTTGGAAATTTTGGCTTACGGAGGGTGTGCCAGAAGCAAAATGGTGCTATATTTGATGCTAGATTTGAATTGACTATATCTCAAGGAATTCCTATTTTTTAAGTAATGACTTTAATTTTTCATCTTAAATCTTCCAGGGAGATTTTTTTCCATCCTCCCAGCCTACTCCCCTGAGTCGCGTCATGCTCGCAGCGTCTTTAATTTTTTAAATGGGGTTAAATTTATATATGATATATATGAATCAGAAATGTCCTGCTTAAGGGAGCCCTTTGTGCAATACGCATGGGGTCAATTGGCCTGCGTTTAATCCATACTTGTTTGCCTTCCTGTGCTTTACCTCCCTCTCCCCCACCCCTTCATTGTCTCCAGGGGCGCTACCACTACCCCCTCTCTCTTCCCTCTTCTTCCTCCTTTTTTCCCTTTTTTTTCCTCTTTTTTCTTCTTCCTCATTTCCCCCTCATTTTAAGGGCGATCGTCCCCATTAGGCAGGGGAAGGGGCAACCCCAATATTCACGCAGAACCTGTAGAAATTAGAGAAAAATTCTTCTAAGAGGTTCAAAGATTCAATCAAACAAATTGTTCCCGACACACAAATCCAAATGGTCCCATAGTTTTTTGCCTTGACTAAACACAATAGGGACTATATTTGGGGGGATCCGACCCCTCACGAGATACGGGAACACCTGGAGACGTTTTAGCATAAAGACAGAATTTTGATGATCTTAGAATAACCGTACAAGACAACACATTAATTCACATAAGGGTGTACGCTTCGATAAATGAGCTATAGACTCACTACTCCATTTCATTTACTGAGTTACCATAGAGAGAGATTGATTTGCGTGTTAGCTTGTATTAGCATATTTTGATGCCTCCATCAACACCACCACTTAAAAGGGAGAACGTTTCTCCGAGTGTTTTCTTTCCCTCCCTTGGGGGTTATTGGCTGGCATATGGAGGGGTGCCGTTGGACCAAGGCTTGCCCCTCATGCCTCAACATCCCCACGTGTATAAACATCACGGTGAAACTTTGAGATTCTTGGGATACCCCAAGGCTAAATCTGGACGTGAGGATCCCCTACCCATCGATGAAAACTTGCGTACGTCAATGGTCACCTCAGTATTATTTTCGTTATTTTAAATATCGGCTGAAGCTCTCAAATTTCTCTTTGATTTTCTTTTTGTATTTATTTCTTTTTGTATTTATTTCTCATAATGTTTCAAAATGTAACCAATATATGGGGGTAAACAAAGAGTCTCAGATCCTAGATTGGAGAGAATAATTGATCTGTCTGTCTGTCTGTCTGTCTGTCTCGCTGTCTGTCTGCCTGTCTGGTCCTTTAGTTTACTTAAATGTCGGTTATTTTGCCTCAACTTTTAGTCCAAGTCATGGATTTTCCATGCGTGCCCTCGGGGATGCATATAACGTATATACCCATATACCCATGGGGTACACAGGAAACACCCTGGTGATGGCTATAGGGGCGAGGCGTTCGAAAGTCCTGGAGTATTACATTATGGACATTAGAATTAACTGATTAAGTAATTTGAGGTTTCCAAAGGACCACAAAAATTATAACTTGGCCATGGTTCCTATGTTAGCCTATAGCTCGGACTGCCAGTCAATTGGGGTGGGGGTCTGTGGACAGTGGCGCATCTAAGTTCACGTGTAATGGATAACTGGGACTTGTTTCCAGGCGAACATCATAGCGATCTCTAAAGTGTTGCAGGCCAAGCCACACGTGTCGATGCCGAGAGCAGCTATCCGTGCGCTGTTACTAGTTACAATGCAAACGATCTAAGCCTTAACTTTTCATTTTTGTTATAGACTATATTTATCAAGGGTGGTGCCAAGATTTTCTTGACATGGACTTGGTAGCTTCCCCGACGAAGGTGGGGGTGCACGTGAAACCTCTTAACACAGTAGTCCCAAATGTGGTACTTGCATGGTAACTGCAACATTCAAGGCCAAGTATTTGTATAACGTCGTCTACGCTTGCATCCATTTTTTGTCGAATTTCTAATGGAAGACCCTCAGACTTTTCAGAAATCCAACGAAACATGCAGTCATCCCGGTGCAATGGATCATGACATTTTATAAACATACCTTTAACATGCACCATAAAGACTTCACCCAAATGTTTTTCAAGGGGGGCCAGTCTTCGGCTTTCATCATGATCATCCTTTCAAATTTGCCGTGAAAGAGAGGAGAAACGATAAAATGAAACAAGGGCAAGGGCGAATGAGGGATTTTTGTCCCTGGGAGATAAGTAACGAAGAGCACCGTTGTCAGTAGATTAAAGTTGACCTCAACGCCACCCTATAAAAGGGAGGGAGCTGAGGAAAGAAACTATGCCATTCGCGGCACCCAGTTTTGCAGGAATTCTCAGTCCCGTGTATATATATATACAGCGTAAATATTATTTCCCACTCTCAGTACCGTGCCTATTGTAGGTTGTGTGGGTCCCCAATATGTAGGAAAATTTTGCATTTAAAGTGTCCAATGCAAGCACTCTCATTTTGAAGTACACACAAGTTTATGAGTAGGATTAAAAATATGGAAAATTCGGGATCTACGCCAACGGTACAAATCTCTATTTGTAATGTTGGAACTGCCCAATCACATTGAAGGCGACAATGAAGCGCATAGCTCTCTTAGTGTTACGTAGGGTCCACACGCTAGTCTTAGGGCCCCATGGGCTCCCCGGAAGTCGCAGGTGTAAGCTTTGAAATAATGCATTAAACTACCTACAAATTTATGGGTGAGCACTGAACACACCAGAAAAATTTCGCCATAATATTTTTATAGTCTTGAAGCTCAGCTCGGACTAAAGGCCAGTCGATGTCATGATACAGCTGGCTTTAAGGTAAGGATAGTCTTGCTTAGGACCGTTATGTTAGTTTTACATAGTAAACACAAAGTTACCTTTTTCATAGCCCCCTGGACTCTCTAACAAAGAGCCAAGGGGCGAAACCAAACATTCTAGGACTTTTTCAAAAGTACCCTCGACTCACTGGCGAAGAGGCAAGGGGCGAAACCAAAACAATACTCCCGAAGGAGTTCTGCTCCCTTAAGGAGCTACGTCCCCAAGGGAAAACTTCAACCCACCGTCACCAACCTAACGGCCTGGCGTGCGAAGTCCCGTTCTAGAGTGGCTGAGAAAAACAGGCTCCACCAGGGAGCTCGTAATTCAGACGTAAAGGTGTACTTCAAACCTAACAGTAACACAAAGTTCATTTGGGAACTACTGTGAAGACGCCCTCTACATATCTCCAAATTTCTGTTCGGTACTACGTTATGAACGAAATACTGGAGTATGTACAGTCTAGTTGACAATCGCCCTCATTTTGTGAAAAAAAAAAAAAAAAACGTGTAAGAAGTGAACATTTTACGGTCTTTGACAAAGACCAGGTTTAGGAGGATGACTGATGGTTTATGTTCCACGCTGTTGTGCAAATTTTCCACTCAACCCGTACATGAACCAACGGGATATAAAACGAAGACCAGCTCCTGCGACTATTGGTGCCTGCGAAGCACGATCTTAAAGTAATTACCTTTCAAAACAGGACTACGCATGACAGACCCTTGATAGAGGTCTGAGGATCTAGAGGTTAGTTAAGTTTGTGTCCTTTCGGGGACGAAACTCCTTAAAGCCATACACACGTCATCCCAAAGTATACTTTTAGTGCAGGGGTATCAAAATTCTCAGTTGGTTACTGCTCTTTGATTGACAGCAAAGTTTGAAAATTGAAAAGATGCACAGTACCTTACAATCCTCACAATGCAGAGAGAGTACTTGGATCACACATTATAGCTTTCCATGCTCACCAGGACATGACCTTGAAGTAATAAAATAGGTTTTTGTCTACACGAAGAGTAGCTTTATACAGTTACGGGAGGAGCTCCAAGTTGCATAGTTGGGAGAATTGCAGTTGTCTGGGATGAAAAGAATTGCCCTTTAAAGGCATTTTCCAGTGGCTTTTCACAAGGAAAGAGAAAAGTTTTCCAATTCGTGCCCTCCAAACCCCGTATCAATACTCTTTTCCTAACTCAAGATATCTCATATTAAAGAGTGCTTATTTTTCTCTAAAAATACCTCCGGTTCTCATCAAGGTCACAGATTGCTATGTAAAGTGGGCACATTGCCTCAGATTCCTTTTGTTTTTCTTTACAATTGAATGTCCTGTTTGTCCTTAAAATTTGATACTGCTGGAATGTTTGAATATGTTTCCATGTAGATTTAGCTCAAATCTACATCATATGAAGGGCATAACAAAAAAAAGTTGCTAAATATTCCCTACAGTGGCATTAATATGATAAAGAAATTCAATTCTATGTCAAATTAGTGTGCCGCGATGCCATCACAGATTTCCCATAATGCACTTTATCTTGAGAAAAAATTACATTTCTTTGAAAATTTGTATCTTCCAAACGCTGCAAGCTATTGAGATGCCGTTTTCACCTCCTAGAAGAGGAAAAATTTCTGCATTTTTTGAACCTACTGAATTTTGTCTCTGGAAAATCCCTTTAAGGGAGCAGAACTTCTTCGGGAGTAACGTTTGGTTCCGCCCTTTGGCTCTTCGCCAGAGAGTCGAGGGGACTTTGGAAAAAAGTGTACCTTTAAAAACATTTGTGTGTTTACATGCTTACACTGTAAAAGTTATCCACCGCATAGCTATGCCCCTACTTTCATTATCATGAATGTGTGACCTTTACAGCATCGATACGAGACTCACAAAATCATAAATCACAAATTTGACACTTCAATTATTTCCGCGTTTAATAAGGTTGGCTCTGCCGGTAGGGTAGAAAATTCCATGGGTGGCGCTAGGATTATCTAACCCCTTGATTTTCAAACGTTGCCCGGGTCCTGTCTGCGCGGTTCCCCTGAATTTATTTCACTGTGTGAGAAGCAAAACTGTAGCAAAATTGGAAATGGACATTTAATCCCTACTGACATGTATTCATAAATTCGGGCAAAAGAATGACAAAATTCGAGCACAGAAAAGGGGAAATTTCGGCAGAGATGAAGAAAAAGTAAAAGATTCCCCAAAGTTCTACTGAGTTCCCGAATTCTTGATCGAATTCCCGAAAAAGGTGCAAAACTTTTCCCGCGCTTCGCACGCGTGTAGTATCGCCTCCATCAGACTTTCGAAAAGGCTCTGACGCATATATGCACAGTCCTAATCACTTCCATATCCAAATTTCATAAGATATGAGTAAACGTGCTAATGGTACATGTAGTCTAACAATTTACTTTTCAGTTACTTCGAGCAGTGTAGTTCTGATTTACCCCAAGAACTGAGTAAAATAATCACTAAAACAAGCAAGATGAAAGGATTTCTTAAAAAAGTAAAAATTCTTGAAAATATACCCAACTCAAATTTAACAATAAATGAAGCGCCTTTTTCCATCTTTCCCACCTTACGTGAGCAAAAATTTTCCAAAGACCCCTCCCCCAGGACGACGATTCGCATATGGTGAAAATTCCCCCCCCCCCCACCGTCTTTGGAGATGGATCCACCTTCTCGACTTTGGGCAACTTTTTGAGATTCGGGCAAAAGTTTTCTGCCCCTCCAAATTGGAAGAGTTCCGTACGCCTATGACTATAGCACACGGACTTAAAAACATGGACACAGGATCACGTGACCAATACGGTCGCCACCGTTCGAACTGCAGGGCTACTACAATTTGCCCAAGTTGACGATGAATCTGTAACATTTCGGACAACATACAAACATCTATGGAAGAACAATGTCACAATCCTTCATTTTCTTTTGCTGAATTTGACCTGAGCTTGCATTCTTTCTAAAATATTACAAGTTTCTTAGACAATCTGTCAATACTGTGCCTCTTAAGCAAGTCCAAACTTTTACACACAAGAGAATAGCAGGCGGTCATCATGGTATGCTTTTTCCACGGACGGTGGCGACAACTTACGGAGAGGATGTCAGCACTGGTGACCGTACGATAGTGTTAGCCTAGCCTATATGCTCTGTCCATATATAAGAAGTCCGTGCTATAGCACATAGTAAATGCAGAACTGCGGTGACTTCATCCATTTCAGAGTGCGGTTTTTGGCAATCTACTTTGTTTGAGATGCCAATGTTTACTCTTACCATGGAGCTATTACGTATAGCTCCATGCTCCCACACCACCAACCTACGCACGATTAACAAGTAAATGACTTTGGTAAGTCACCCAGTGGGAGCTTTAGAATCCTATTTTCCGAGACTTACAGCGTTTGGAAAGCCACTTTTAACTCACCTCAACCATAGTGGGGCTGAGGACGGCGGAGAATGAGTTCTTAGATGCAATTTGGTGCAATATTTGGGCAACTTAATTTAAAAAAAAAATTACTGCAAATTCTTGACAACAAATAGGCTAAAGGGTCTTCGAACTTCATTCAGGGGCAGAAACATACTACAGCCCCACACCTTTTTTTTGACTGGGGGCTTTAGGCCCCCGCCCACCCCGATTCTTACGTCCTTGAGAGAGATGGGTGCTAGGCTTGCGAAAAAAGCCATTCTTAAAGACAATTACGAGCTATTTCATTTAAAACCATTGCAAAAGTATCCATTAGGTAAGGGAGAAATAAAAACACAAAGACTTCTTTCGGTGACATTTTTGGAATGAATGCTTGCTTGTAAAGGCCATGCCCTGTCACCCACTGATTCTGAACTAAGATGAAAATATTCCCTAATTGTGATACTGAACAATACAAGGTTTTTCCTTGTTGACTCGATGACACTTGAGCCATTAGCCTACAATACCAAGATGCGAGCAGGCTCGAAAAATTGGGGATACGGATACTCCTCATTCCTTGATATCCCCAGGCTCCCCCAACTCCCCTACTCCGCAATACCTCCTAACTTGAAAAGAGATTCATTCATTCATTCATTCATTCATTCATTCATTCATTCATTCATTCATTCATTCATT
>WURT03164418.1:0-10629 GCA_009936505.3 Holothuria glaberrima | reverse complement strand
ATTACCTCAATGTACATCGCTGTTACTAACGATGACGCCGTTATTGACGAACTTTGCGTAATTCGCGTTCCATAGTATACCGTGCAAATTTCAGTGTCATTAGCCTATGTATCCTATACGGCTTCGGTTATGTTTTAACCTTTGCACACGGTGCAATGTGCCGCCGCCCATATAGGAGTATTCTGTCACTGGCTCGCCGAATGAGCATTAAATACTTCCAATTAATAACGAAGACAATTAGCCTGTCTGGAATTTGAAGACAAACATGTCTCTTCTAAATTTAGAGTAACCTGTTCTTTTTCCCAACCCACGCTCGTTGAGTTTTATAAACTGTAACCCTTTGATTACCTCCTAGCCTGCGGGGCAAACTCTTTCCTTACAGCTTTCAATATAATCATATATGATTTGCAGTTAATGTTATTGGTGAACCTCATGTAAACCACCTTAGGAGTGCAGGCTGCTCAAAACGCGTTTGCCTGCCAAGTTAGCCTTGAGTCCGACGGAAATAGCATGATTTATAACTTAAACACGACAAACTTCTTAGGGGGTCAATTCTTCAGATGTTCCGAACAAACGAGGACAGGTTTTAAAATAAATCAAACTTCTCTAACGCAGGTATATAAGTCTGTTTAAACTGTTGAACTAGTAAACAATTCGAAAGTTTTAGTCTGAATCATAGATTTTCTTTCTTGGAATTTGTTTTCATTTATCTTGCGTGTCAACAGAAGAAGTACAGAGGAATGATTGAAAAGTGATATTGTACTTAAAGGGTAAATATGATCACTAACTGGAATACCCCACTATCCTTACTCATGAATGACTGTGGCGTCAAACAGGTGACAAAACATTTCTTACTGATTTAAATATTCAGGCAGAGGAATTCTTTGATCAACCTATAAATTACAACAACTTATTAGCAGAAGCGTTCGCGACTTCGTCCGATCTTGGAGTGGCCTGCAGTACTTTTACCCGAAATTGTATACTGCATGTTTGCCCCACTCCCCAAAAATATCAAACATTCTGTCCCTAAATAGCAAATTACTACTAACAATACTAGTGTACCGGGGTACACTACTCCGAATTAGGGGGACTGCATTTTCCCTTTAAATAGTTAAAATATAAATATACGTTTGGAGTAAACTAATTGGACATGTCAATGTAAGTGCCATTTTAATCTGCTTATTGTTTGTATTTTGGCAAGGTCGATAAACATCATATCGTTCGTATTTGAACGTCACATTGTGGAGAGGTAAGCCAAAGTCTGCGCAGTTTATAAGTGACTGAGAGTGAGTAACACTTTACTTAGGTAATGAGTTATTCTCAGAACAAATACAGTATACAAGCTATATTGGGAAGTTTAACACGGTAAATGTCTCCATGTCCTCTCCTTTCAAGTTTTGTTTTCTTTCTGTGAGAGAGTGAGACTTTTATCCGTCTAAACCTACGTTATGGTATATCAACATAGATTAGCTCCAGCAGCGTCACTGTTTGTAGCCTGCGTAGCGCCTCTGTAGCTGCCGCCCCTCCGTTGGTTTTTCGCAGCGATGAGCTGAACGAAAAAACTTCGTCCGCTCCGCGGGGTACACTGCTTGTGTTTTTCTTCTCTCTTTTTGTGGTCGGTTATCTTCCAGTGTTCATTTATTCTGTGTACTTCTTTTCCCCATCCAATACTGTGATTGGACAAAACTGACACATCGTACTTATGTCCAATTAAATCGACATATGTCAAGTTTCTCGTGCTCTCTTTGGACAAAGATAGTCACCAGTTCCTTTACAATGCTCTAATCGGACAAAATCGACAAACGTACAATTTATCTGTACATATGTCGATTTGGGCACTGAAAAGGAACAAATGACTGTCTTTGTCCAATGAGAGTACAGGAAACAGTACATATGCCGATTTAATTTGACATAGCCTATGTACCATTAAATTGTACCTTTGTCAGTTTTGTCCAATCACAGTTACTAGAAAGGAACATGTGACAATATTTGTCCAATGAGAGTACGAGCATGTTAGGCGCACCATAGAATTCTAGTCTATTAACCACTCCTAGCTTTGAACGTTCTGCCTATAGTTTGAAGTACAGACGGTGAAAATTGCTCAAGAGAGTCAGTGATAAATCATACACCTGTAAGCAAGCTTGTTTCGTCTCGACGCCATATGAAAAACATCGATAGTACATTCCCAAAAGTTCTCAAGCATCAATCATGTATTAATGATGCAGAAAATAGTATGTGAGTCCTCGTATTAAGATTTTAGCATAGGCCTAGACCGGTTTCAATAGTAAGTACCGATGTTTCACAATTATCGTTATACCGGAAGGAGAGAAAAACTGGTGGCCTATTAAAGGAAAATACTGCTTTTAAAACTCACCAAAATGGCATACGAAGAAAAAAAGCTGTAATCATTATTAAACCATTCAGGCTCACCAATTACCTCTATCAATAACTTTATCTACTCAAAATATTATGCATTGCAACAGCTTCAGAATGTGCATCTTTTAAATTTGGAAAGTTTTGGCCAACAAATTCTTCTTGAGCTACGAATAACCGAATTTATTTCTGTAAGAACTTTATTTCTTTAAAAGAAAGCTACAATGCTGCATTACTAGGAATTTATCATTTTGTATCTTTGTAAATTGATTTTAAAAATATGAACATCTTGTCCTTCAGACGCAGTGATGATGTGCAGGCAAACGTGCCAAGCGCGCCTGCTTCGACGCTAAGGCGCGCTTGTTCGCGTTAGCACGCACATCGTTGTTCAGACGTTCAGGGCCTACATCTGTACAACATGGGTCTTCTAGCCCATCTCAGTATCACGCGTTTCACGTTTTTAAGTTGCTTTTCGACACTGACAAACACGGAGCTCTTACGCATAACCATAACATTGCTACATGAGTTATAGTGTAATTGCCTTGACATCTACAATCAAGTTCGATTTCTAATAACATATGAGATCTCATAAAGCTGTTAAATTTTTCGTCAATAAGGGCTACTCTTCCCCACAATTTTTGAAACTGCTTCTTCGTCCTTTTTGCTCCTTCGCAAAGTCTCCCGAAATCGATGACTTCGGCAGACAGACGTCTGCCGGTCTAGGTAGATAATCAATTTTTTAATCAGTTGAGATACAACCCAGTTATTAATTTTTGCAAATGTAAGCGCCTCATACGAGTGTATAAAACAATGACCCTTATCAACACCCACGCAAAATTTGTTTTGTCCTCATAGTGCGTGACCGCAATGTTGTACTTTGAAAATACTTACGAAGTATGTGGTAAAATATGCTGCAATTAAGGATGAAATGAGCAATTCTTATGGTCCATCTCCTCTACAACATTTCTTTGATGATACAAATTCTAAATCAGTTGCGTCGGCACGGGGTCATTGGGACCCGTGCTCCCTCCCCCACCCCCGTCGCGATTTTCGAAAATGTTCGTATTTTTAAAAACGCAAAGGGCGTTTAAACCATGACTTCTGTACGGAGTAAGGTGAGATGTGTTTTCGACCGAGTGATGGATCTATTTAAATCATTTCCCATCTCAAATCGTTCGTAACCTAAAATTTCCGGTAATACTTCGCACACTATCAAACTTTTCCCAAGTCTCTCCTGCTGTAACCCTCAGTACTTTTTTAAACCATCTCAATTATTTGTTTAAGAGTACGAGTACGGATTTAAAAAAAAATTCTTATGCCAATTGGAATAGGAATACGACGTCATCTTCTGCGGTGCCTCCCCCCCCCCTCATCCAATCATCAAACCTTGGCGGCACCACTGTTCTTAATGTTGAAATTTATTCACTGAATTCAAAAAGAGAAGCCTTAATAGTACAACAAGTTGTGATGTCATTCATGTACTTGGTTTATGTCTTTCTAACTTAGCCACTGCAATTTCTTGAAGAATTAAATTCTTGTCAACTGAACAGTTAGTTGGTTAACTGCCTATTCCACGTAACGTCATTTTTACGCCGCCAGTGGGAGCTCGTAGAGAGCTTGTGTTTTGCACGCTACACATATATACACGTATACAGAAGGATGCACACTATAATAATGTGCTCGCACCACACACCCCTAACCAGACAAGATACTGAAGGGGGCAAGATAGCTTCGTATTTCTCAGGGGTGTGGTATGTTAAGATGTATTAAGGCATATTCATTGTTGTTCTGAAAAATTTCTAGGGAGTGAAATTTTGTCAAGGGGGGGCGGTTCCCTGGTCCCCTTTGGCTAAGGGACTGGCCACCACCGTCCTGGAGCTATTGTATGACTTCAGTTTATTGGTTGGTCGCTTTTTGTATTGGTATATAAATCTAAGCCTAGCTTTTACCGTAACATGGAGGCTTTTTGCATTACTAATAGAAATGTAAAGTAGGTCTGATGGGTCTATAGCAGGGGCGGGGAACATTTTTCCTCTGACGGGCCGTTTTGGTAGTCATTATCCACTCGCTTGCCGTAGATAGCGAGGGCGCAACAAGCTTTCCCCAAACGGTCCCTGGTGGGATCTATAGGGGAACCCCCATGTAAGAAATTAGGGCGAAGCCCCTGAAGCTCTGGAGTCTGTACAAATGCGTAGGCCACTATTTAGATGACATTGAATGTTTAAGGCTACACAGACCACTGATGTATTACAGTAAGACCAGTTGCGTTTCTATTTAATATGTATGAAGTAATACTGAATCAGCACAAAGGAATAGTGCGGGAAAAAATAACCAGCTTCATCTTTTCTTCACTTAACATTGCAAAATCATCAACCTTTTAACGTTGAATTCACTCTTCGTAGGAACAGTTCTAATCCCCCCCCCCCCCCGAATCTAGCCGGATAAATCCAGTACCCACTGAGTTTCATACAGTTATAGATAGAGTTAGGCTTATTACAGATATATATTGCGATAGAGCAATTCTGGCAATGTTATGTAGCCTTCCACACAAAGGTCCAGTTCTGCAACTTAGTTCACGTTTAGCGAAACGCCCGACATGTTTAATTGTGCATACTAGGGGTTTAGTAATACACTGATAGCGTTTCACAAGTTTTACCTAAAATATTTTGAGAGTGGTATAAGCAGGATAAAAGGTTCGGCACTGAGGGCTAAAAGATTATTATCATTACTTTTCAAGTGATTTGAATTTACCTTTATGAACTGCCTCGCGGGCCCGATGAAATGGGCCCGCTGAGTTTGTGCATAACTTTTCCAATTTCCAAAATTTTATTTGGGGGACACGCGATGGCTTGGCAAACTATGGAGGACACGTGCCCCTACCTTTTCACCCCCTTGCAACGTCACTGAACAGGGGTCTTGCCATTTGGGTTTATTCGAAAAAGAAAGCCTCGGAGTTCCTCACTGCAATGACCTCTGGCACAGCCTTACAACAAGGGTAGCATTGTGGTCATATCTTAGTGTCGTCACTGACTCTGCCGTTGTAGCACATTCACTGTGTAGTAGCCCCCCCCCCTCAAAGGCGTATGGGAAAGCATTGCACCAGGGGGCTGAAGGAGTTTGCACTGAAAACGTTCCTGGTTATAAGTAGTTATGATATGAATTTTGTCAGAAAGGAAAGTACCAGTGCCCTGAAATCGATATATTTTCGCGACTTTCAAACTTTATTTTGATCTAGGGTAGGGTTCGCGCCCTAGACCCCTCCCGATACTACGCCTTCCTCTGGTACGTAGACCGAAAAAAAGTTCCCCGTTCTGCACACTTGCTGGTTTACCTTCGCACATTTTGGAATGGCGTGATTTACATCAAAAGATTGAATACATCAGTCGTAGCTACACCTCAACGCAGTTTTGTGGTGTACAAATGACCATTATTATGAGTACGAGCTCATGAGAACGTGTGTAGCCATGGACTCATAAAAACTGGATCTTAGGCAGGGGTACATCAAACATGTCTATAACGACCCCTCCCCACCTGCGTGTGTGAGTGTATGAGCACAGGACTGCAGGAACAGGAAAGCAGGCCTATGTCTTTGATTAATCGAGAACAAAAGGGGTTTTTTTTTTCAATCAAACTGTCCAGCTAAGAAGTCGAAATGGAGATCAAATCAGATTGTTTAGTGTTATTTACAAGTTGCATAAACCCTCTATTTTATATCTTATTTAAAAAAATTAAGTAATATAGTAAGGATGTAGTAGGTGACTATACTAATCCAGATAGGAGTTTGCCTACGTAGCAGGTTGTATGACATATTCCTTGTTCAGTCGGGTTTGGTAAGCTGGGGAGCTGAGTATACAGAGTCCGCTCCGCGGGGTAGATCGGAGCCGGATTTACAACAAAGCTGTGACTTCGTGCATACATGATCTGATCCGGAACACGAGGTCAGATCCGGGTCTAACGTACATTACTTATACAGCTGCAAGTAATAATGTGAAAACTGAGAAGCTGCTTATGTTTAATCAAAATTCATCCGAGTTTCCGTACATCATACCGATATACATCGATGCTTATAACTACATATTCCATGATGGGACACAAAGTTGTTGAAAAAAGACAATCGGCGAAGAACTTCGCTGTACGATACCCTCGACAACTTTTCGTTGTAGTTCAAAAGCACGTCGATCGACACATCGCATATCTCACGATCCCGTATGGTCTGAAATCGGAGAAGTACCACAGTACCTTTCAAGTAGTTTCGGACCAATGATCGGTATGAAATGTCGGTGTGCTCAGATATCTTCAAATTCGTCCTATATCAGTACCGGGAAAAGTTAAATTGTCAGTATTATGCTGCTGTAGTTACTAAACCTACATTTCATAGATAGGTAGGTTATTCAAAGTATCTCATGAATTTTTTTTTCTCAAATATTTTACTTCCTAAAAATGAAATGGTACCTCGCAGTATAGTGCCTGTGATTTTTTGATCGATTTGGTGTCAGTCAATATTGGGACCTAAATTAATATCAAAAATTGGTAACATCGGTTTTTAAAATATCGGCACAAACTTAATTTCAAACCCTTTCCAAAATATCTACCCTTATGACAGGAGTGGCGCCTGGTGGGGTAAGGGGCTCCCTACTCTCACCCTACCTCCGTCGGGGAAGCTTTTACCGGTCGGGAAAAGTCCCCAATTTCGTCAGAGGGCCTTATATTTAATCCCGATGACGAGTAGTCGCTCTAACTCTTTACTTACTCTTGCTCTCAGCTTAAAGACGGCAGGATTGTCTATAAAACTCAAACTTTCAACTTTCCTTGAATACAGGCTTCACACTAACAGTTTTTTAATGAGAATCCCAAATTTTCTCCACCAAAATCCCGAGATTTAGGGCGCCCTTCGCGCGTTCAAAAGTTTGCGTTCTTCTTTCTTCCTGTAACTCTTCACTTGGTCGGACTTCAGGCTGCCCCTACCACCCGTCGGGGAACTGGGTCCTCTATCGGGCAAATCCTGGTGCTACCCTTGCCTGGTGAATCCCTGCTGTCTCCCAGATACCGTACGATCCTCATCTACGTCTCAATATTATTGACCAATCAGAGTGGCTTACGTATAACAAATAAAGTCTGAATTTGCCTTCTTTTGACCGCAATCAAACTATAGGGTGATCAATCACAAACACCACATATGCTGTTACTAGTGTGATGTAACAGAAGAATGGTTCTTTTGAGGTTCAAGGGGCTTATTGAGTTGATATAGATTATTTTGTGACGTGTTTGAAGGATATCATTGCATGACAATGTTCCTAATTAGCCTCATTGCTTATGTATCACTTCCTGTAGTTACCGAAAATGTGAGAAATTGTAGTTTTTTGTGGACAGGGGTTGCATATGATTAATATCGTATGGCAAAAAGTGTGTGGTTACGAATTTGTAATAAGCAATTTTAATCATAAATTACCCTATCATTGCCATTTCAGTTGTGTGTCAGATGTACAGAATCTCTTAGTTTGACCATTTACCATCAAGATGTCAGTAAATCTGAACAGGTGTGAAAAAAAATCATGAATTTTGTGAACCAACTCAATAAGCCCTTAAAGCTGGTCGGGAGTGGTGTACAAGACAGCATACAACTTCGTTGATTATGAGTTGAAAACAGAAAGATGCAAATTCGGGATCTCCCGTTAACTCAGATAAACTGCGTTTGGACCGACCATTGATTGGTCGCAAAAGAATTATATTACAATGGGAAACTTAAATCATTGCTAAATGCACTCATGGAATCATGGAAACTGGGAGTATAAACAATAGCGTGACGTCTTACCAGGGCTGCTACGTGCGAGTCCGGACTCGGACTCGATTCCGGACTCTAGTCCGTGTTTTGCTGGACTCGGAATTGGCCCGGAATGAGAGGTCACGGAATCGGAATGGGCTCAGCTGGACTCGGACGCGGAGTCGATTCCAGTCGAGTCCACAAAAATGAAAGTTTCATTAATATGCCAAAGCAACATTATTATTGGTGCAAAATTAACAAGTAAATGTTCACATACAGTCAGCTAAATTATAGGGTTAGGAAGAATATGGAATCGACTCATAAAAAGTGCCCGTTTTCATCATACGTGCAATTGTAAATAGTACAAAAAGTATTTGTATGAGGAGCTACATTTTCAAATGACCGGACTCGGAATTGGCCCGGAATTTCCCCGGAATTGGAAAACTTGGAATCAGAATTGGATCGGAATCGGAGGCGGGGTACTAGATTCGGAATTGGCCCGGAATGGTGGCCAATGGAATCGGAATCGACCCGGAATTGGGTTAGGTGGACTCGGTTACAGCCCTACGTCATACTCCTAGCTCCCATGATTCCTTGGCTGAATTTAGCAATGTTTAAAAGTCTCATGCGCAGGCGCGTTCAAAGGCCGGCCGCACATGATACAAATATGAGAATAATTAAAAACCTTCGCAGTAAGCGAATGCCTTCGAACTGCTTTAACATATTCTTAGTAAGATGACGGTCTGTGTTCGTCGGCATTTCGTTGTCAGTAAGTAGTGACGTCATCCTTGCCGGGCCCATTAACAATTACGATACCAAAAAGTGATTTTTCGTTTTAGAAATAAGCGTGGAGCCTTATAACGGCCTTGTACACCACCCTTGAACCCTTAATAACCTACACATGTGGCTATACCATGTCCCCGGGACATTCGCTCCCATGAGGGAAACTATTGATGGACCCCAAAAGTCGGGAGTATCACCAACGAGGCTATCTGCATCACAATCACTGGGGTGACTCCCGCCCGGCCAACCCACTTGTATTACGCCTGTACCTATATTAGCTGCGCTCTTGATACCACATAGAGTATGTGAAAAAAAGAGTCGTACATATTAGACACCAACTACGAAGGTAATATGATAATGTCAGTTGCCCCTTGTTCATCTGCCATTCGCAAATTGAACTCTTCGACTGGATCTGGCTGGCATCACACTACACTCTAAAAATAAAAGAGTGAAATTCACTGCAAAAAGAGTGTTAAGGGGCAACTCCTAAGGAAGGGTGAATTTCACCCGGAGTGGAGTGAAAATTCACTCCAAACAGTGCGATATTCATTCCATGTTTTATGAAGTATCGCTCTATTTTGAGTGAATTTTTTACTCCAATCCGGGTGAAATTCACTCTTCCTTAGGAGTGGCCCCTTAATTCACTCTTTTGGAGTGAATTTCACTCTTTTATTTGTAGAGCGTATGTGCAATGTAAGTTCGCTTCTCTAGTGACTCCTTTATACCCTACGGACCCCAGTGCATCCTAAAACGAAAAAAAAAAAAAAATTTCACAAGACCCTGTAGTAAGAGTATAGGCCCATATATATGCAGATATTGCAAGTTCCAAATCTCACAGTTGTATAGTACTATACTTAGGGCTACAGTAATTAGATATTGTCACCAGGGAACGCTAAAAGAATAATTGCAATCTTATAGAAACAAAATACAAGTATGAGTATTTAAAAGTTTTAATCTATGTCTGCCGGTCAATCATTTCCCGTTCAGTATATCCCATGAATATCTCTGTACGCTCCATTCCTTCCAATTGTTACCCTTTACCTTTATCTTCGACGTTTTCATAATGTACCGTACACGCACGCGGGAGACAAACCTTCATCATTTTCGCCTCAAGTTTATTTCCAAAAGTTTGCTAAATCTTACAAATTTCCTCTTATTTCGCTCACAAGTACCTTTCATTATGTTTCTGAATACAAACATTGAATATGCGAGGTAAACCTAGGAGTTTTGCTGCATAAATTTAACAAATGAGTAACAAACATATTGTCACATGATTGATAAGAACCATCCCTGAACTAGGCTGACGGGGCACACTTTCAAATTGGTTGGACTGCATTTTCCCTTTAAATAAAAAAAATGGGGGCGTACTAACATCCCGTCGTCCTGAAGAACCTTTTCCTCCACTAATTTCGTCCATACTCTTATTTATCCCTCATCTTCCATCTCTACAGTTAGTGAACCCATGTTTGGACCAAGCAATAGCAACTCCCTGGACACAAGAAGGAATAGACTACCTTTAATGCAATTTATCACGTGTTTGAAGTCATCCGCACTAGTTTATCCCCCAACCTCTACACGGTCATCTGCCCATCCTCATCCTAGTGGACATGACACAGTTTCTCTAATTAAGTTCTCCATTGTTTCGCATTTAAAAGGTTTTGTTCCGATCTTTTCGGCGTAAACTGATCATTTGCCTTAAATTTCGTTATCTC
>WURT03164407.1:0-10630 GCA_009936505.3 Holothuria glaberrima | reverse complement strand
ATCCAAGTTTCCTACCTTGAGATATCGTGTTAACAAGTTTTTTAGTGTTTGCCCCCTGGTGACCCCAGGTGACCTTTCACCTCCACCAAAAACAATAGGGCACACCTTCTCACTATGGCAGATCTATGTATCAAATTTAAGCTTTGTCCAACTTTCCCTTGTTGAGTTAAAGCGTACCAAAGCAAGTGTCACAGACACACACACACACATACACACGCCAACCTGGCTACATAGGTTCCTTTGCTAAAAGCAAGGAACTAAAAGCTGTCAACTTACCTTACCGATGAAAGGAACAAGATGATGCTCACACATTGAAAACATCTCAATATCCTTGACAACCACCATTTCATCATGATCCTCATCAAAAATTGCATCATTCAAAACATCTAAAATAAAATGCAAATAGGAAAAAGGTACTGTACAATCAGTTTCTCAAAAATTTAAAATCTTAAAAACTGTTATTTTTAATTATTTATTATTCAACCAATGCAAGGACTGAATTTAAATTAGTTCCACTGGTGTGTAAATTTTAGAGAAGGCTTGTTGTATACACAATTTCGAAAATGAATACTTTAAAGATCATGGTTTGTATATTAGTTGTTGACAATGACATAAATTTAGAAATTATATAAAAGTAACTGCATAAATGCCCCACCTGTTCTTGTTATCAATTTAATTATGCAAAGTGGGACAGATGCTACCTATATCCACAAAAAAGATTAATGGTACCTTCACATATTATTCTCTCCTAAATAATACTGTGAGCATATATGAAGATAAAAAGAAACTGGTACACTGATGATCACTATCAAAAAATAACCGAAAGCCCTGAGGTTATATCACTTACCGTATACTTTATATGATCACTTATCTACCTCAAATCAATATTACCTCATTGCATATGTACGGTACTGTACCACCCTTAGAAGCTTAATATCAAGTTGGCATGGAAAACCCAGTAACTACTGAACTGTACATACAGTATACTGCAATGTATGGCGAAGGCGACTACTAAAAGCTGATACTGTAAAAAGGAATAGGCTCAATCTGAATGACACATGATTCCAAAGAATTATTGAATGGGGTCTACAGTATGTGGCATAATTACTGAGTATTGAACAAAGCAAAAAAAATTTTTTTTAAGTTCCTCCTTTTATTTCAACTTTCTCGTGTAAATTCATACAAAATTTGCAAATAAAAAAGGTTTACATATATAGGTACGTGTACAGATACTGTACTTTATGAAAATATACTAAGGCTTTCTTCAGACAGCCATCTAAAGGGTTCAACTACTGTATGTCAACATTGTACTTGTATGGGAACTAGGTCCTTAAAAATTTTAAAATGTCAAAACTATGTCACAAATTTTGGATTTTGACAACATCCAATACTTTCACATACATGTATATCAATACAAGGGTTATCCTTTGATAACAGTTCAAAATTACACAACCAATCTTCTGCAGACTATTAGAAACCTCCTTAAAGGGAAAATGCAGTCTTCCCCCCCCCCCAATTTAGGTGTGCCCCATTATCCTAGTGCACGAATGGCTCTAATCAATCATGTGACAATATGTTTGTTACTCATTTGTTAATAATGCAGAAAAACTCCTTGGTTTACCTTCAATATTCAATGTTTGTATACAGACACATACAGTAATGAAAGATACCTATGAGTGAAATAAGAGATTTGTAAAACTTTAATAGCAAACTTTTGAAAATAAACCTCGGGTGACAGTCATCTCCCTTTAATGACATTTACACTTGCTGTGTATAGTTCATAGAGAACACTGTTACATAAGGAAGGACACATCTTTAACTGTAAGAGCTGACACCAGTAGAACAAAGATTTGTCATTTTCTTTAATAAACATCTACAGAGTTAAATCAAACATATTAGTTCTTTGTAAAGCTCCAGCTTTGTTTGAAGGATAAACCATACGGTTTATATTGAATAGAATACATATACTGTAGGCTAATTGGCAGTCACATTACATGCTGGAAATCTTCCAACTGGGCGCCTGCAGCACTTTGTCCAAAAACTTAAATGCCCCATAAAAGCAACTTTTTTGCCTCAATGGACGGCTACAACCCCTAACCCCATCCTCCCCCACCTACCTCACCAGCTCATGTCTGTGTTGGCACTTCTGAATATTAATACCAGTACCAATATTACAAGGGAAATGGAATTATCTCTAGCATGATAAGTAAATACATGTGACATCATGTTGGAGGCAAGCACATACCATTACAACTTACAGCAACAGTTTTGCCACCATTTTTTTTTATACCCTGATATCTTACTTCAAATGGTTCTTTTCGTTCATATGTGACGAAATAATTTGTTACGATTCTGATTTGTTTCAATTCAACATGCACAATACCTCCTTCCAAATACCTTTATTTGCATTTAATTACAGTATGTTCAGAGACACCAACAAAGATCTAGGCCTACTTGTGTTGTCTCCAAAACAAAGTTGTACAAAATGTAGCTGATACTGTACTTCAAAATAATTAGACAAGAATACCTACAGTACTCCCTTTTGAATCAATTTAAGTCACAACAATTAACCAATGTAAATATTGGATTTATGATCATCAGTTAACTTTATACACACAGATTAAAGATGAACATCCTACAACTGGGAATCCCACAAGACCAAACTTAACTAGATCAAAGGTACCCACTTTATTTGGATAGAAGATCCACTTGACTGAACATCAACTTCCGGTTTAAGCTAGGGTTACAATTTGAATATTATTAACAAGCTTTCCAAAGGATCAGGGTCTGGGTTTTGGGTTTTACAGTTGGTGTAATGGAAGTATAAACGTATCTTGGGTCTAAAGAACCTTCGATAGATCTAGTAGTGATTGAGCCCTGCTCCCTTTATCTACAGTATGCCATTAAATCAGTTTCTGCATGTTTCTTTTTAGCATTTGTCTAAGCTGAAGTTTATGTCGGCTCTTTGAAGCATTCATGAAATATAAAAAAAATATGATGCAACTGCCCAGGTTTTTTTCAACCAGTAGATCTCAAACTGGCAACCAGTGGGTCTCACATTGGCAACCAGTGGGTCCTCAAGTGGCAACCAGTGGGTATCAAAGTGGCAACCAGTGGGTCTCAAGTGGCAACCAGTGGGTCTCACACTGGCAACTAGTGGGTGTCAGTGCCAAACAGTGGGTCTAAAAGTGGCAACCAGTGGGTCTCAAAGTGGCAAACTGTGAGCCATTTGAGGACCTCCATATTCATTTGCAGTTGCTTTACATGGAAGATTCGAAAATGTAAATTGTAAGGAAGCAAACCCATTTAATTAGGGTTCTTAGCCAATTCTATCTGAAGGCTACTGTCAGATGAAAGTGCTTGCCATTGTTCACTTTGTGCACACAGTTGACTCACACTGTAAAAAGGCCCATTGTTGTTCTCATCCTTCAGTAGCTGAAGATTAGAATAGTCTAGCTCCCCTTATGTTTTGGCTACATAAATTATACCAAAGTATAAACTACACTACAGAAATTTGGTCCTCAGTCCAAAACAGACCTATTACATATTTTCCAGTTTATGGGGCACAGGTGGTAGCTCCGGGTATAAAAGCCAAAATTCCTGACATGTTTTTATTCAATATGGGTAACAATAATGAAATTGACACAGTACTGGTATTAAACTCTTTCATGAAGCAGACTTGATGAAAGCATTGAATTTTCATTCTTTCATGCATTCATTCATTTACTGTACATGTACTTGTTCATCTGTCTATCAACTTTTCACAGTTTCTATTCCAAGCTCACTTTTCAATAACAAACTCAGTAAGCACCAGGACAAAAAATTTCCAATTTAACGCTGGATGCTTTTTACAGTAGGTCTCAAATGCAAACACAGTCAGTCACCCAATATGTATATTATGGTATCTCAATTCAAGTCTGGTGATCAATTTGATCATGTGAAGGAAATTGTTACTGAAGCATTCAGTTCATTCAAATTAAAATTTTGGTTTACCATATTAAAAGCATGTTCTGGTGACCAAATTTGATGTTTTCAAAAAAAGAAGAAATATTTTCAGTGTTAGTGAGTGAAAATCCCATCTGAGTCAACAGCATCATGCATTTTGAAGATACAGATTTTTGAAGAAATACTACAGCTATTTGCAGCTTCCACAGCACATGATGGGAAATCTGTGATTTCATCTGGGCAAATTGGTTATATGTAGCTTTTGTATTTCTTTGTAATGTTGATACCACTATACTGAACATTTCATAACTTTATTCACTGTCCCATAAGTATTGAACAGTTTTATACTATATCTAAATGAAAAAACACTCTAAAAAAGCATTCAAACGGTATCAACTTTCAAGGACAAACAAGGTACCCCAATTATAAAGAATAACAAACAGAATCTGAGGCAATATGCCCACTTGGGATCATGTTCTGTAACCTTGAGGAAATCTTGAGTTATTTCTTATTAAAAGTATATAACTAACTCTTTAGGAAGGGATATCTTGAGTTAGGAATGGAGTTTTGGTACGGGGTTTGGACTACCCGTACATGTCATGGAAATTTTTTATCTTACATATATGACCCCTACCAATTGCCACTAGACAATGCCTTTAATGCAAAATTATGTTGTTCAATGTCATGAAAACTAACATGTATCATGTAATTGGGAGGGAAATAAGATTTTTGAAATATTTGAAAATACTAAAAATAAGGTTGATACAGTACAAGTACAGTACTTCATTCTCTTTAATCCCTGCACTAGGAACTGTTCCCACATCTAAACTACTGTATAAATGCTACTTTGGAAGAACATTTGGTCAAAATGCAAAACTTCCTACCGAGTATTTGTTCATTTTTCAAGGACATTACTGTACATGCATCCGCCCTCTCTGATTACATAGACCATCTTCCTATGCAAAGTTTGCCAGCGCATAAATCAATAAGCTCCCTTCGCTCTGGTGTCAAGATGACTACATGCAAACTCTCCGGAGGCAGTTAATTAAAATTTCCATTACAAGGAAAGATGCAACAGGTTTGGTTTCATTTCCCCTATCTCCAATCAATTTCAGCATGTCCACAATGACGTAATTAACCGATGTTCGTCATCTTTTCTTGGATGGAACCCCACAAAAACAAGATGAAACAGATCACTGATTTGCTTTTTTTGCTGACAACTGTGGTACATGGGTCTCAAAGACCAGATTAACGAGTTCATCAATTCAGATACATTGTAAGAGATTTGAGTGACTTCACTGGACAGCAACTACAGCACACATTATAATTCTTCCTTTGTCTGCCTAGTGTGCGGGAGGAGTGGGAAAGAATCAGTGAAATTAAATCCCTTAAAAGTGATTGATCCTCTCTGTACTAGGAACTGACCTTTTATTTGGTTTTGCCTTCATAATTAAGTAGCAGCTCTCCTTCATCCCGGTTTATTTTATAACCACAAAGAGATTTCAGGTCAATTAAGTGCTCTTCATGTGATTAAAAAAAAAAAAACCAAAGCTGACATGAAAACTTAAATGAGAGCTTACTGCATGTAAATATGAGCTCACATGGACCCACATACTGTACCAACCTTGATACACATGATCTTATTCAGCTGTGATTTCTTATCACCACAATGAGATTTCTAGCTGCAGGTCACAAAGGGTTAATACAAAGGAAAAATAATACAAGCCTGAATGGAAGCTTCATTTGGAGCTTAAACAGGCCCACACCCCTATGGCCCTACCTTACACATTATGGACTTGACAATCAGTCTAAATTTTCACTGTGCATGTTACTGTACCTGTGACATCCTCTCTCCCTCCCTCCCTCCCTCCCTCCCTTCCTCCCTCCCTCCCTCCCTCCCTCCCATGGTGAGTACCAAACATACAGGACTAAAAATCAGTGATTATGTTATTTCATCAATTGATACTGGGAAATATTCGAGTCCACATCTGTGTGGGGAAAAACAGGACTATATGCATACAAGCTTGACTTTATGTGGAACAACAAACTACACAAGATTTCAAAATATAATTGGCAAACACCAATGCAATATTACAGAAAAGATCCATTTCTAATTTATGATACCAGGGTGGACCAATTCAAACTGAGGCAGACTGCAGTTTTCTGCTAAACAGCACCTACACGCTAAACAGAAACTACACGTTCTGCGTCATGTACGTACCACAATACATCATGTGCGGAAGGCTTCAATTGAACCAATCAGATAGTTTTCCTATGTTACAAAAGTTTCTTGAAGCGCTGTATCAATGGCACGGGCACTGAGATCAAAAATTTACATGAACCTCTCATCTGCCTGCAACTCAGCTATATTTGTCTCTGTCTATTTGTCACAATCACCCCAATGCCTCTGTAATTTTTCATAAAAAAAAACTACTTCTTGGATTGTTGACTAGACTCAACTTTAGAGGAATGTATAACATTTTTTTACTGGTTGTTTGCTCGGATTTATTACAGAGGGGGCTTTTAAAATAGTTCTCAATGTATTTCCCTTTCACAGTTCTTAATTTGCTCTTTGCAAAACATAAATGGCCATACGTTCATCTGAGTAATAATTAAACATCCATGATAAATATGGCATTTAATACTATATTACTGCACATAACCATCCATAACCAACACTGGCAGATGGAAAAATGTAGTGGTGCCCGCCTGCTTTACGGTATGTTGACTTTGGGTAAACTTTAGACAGACAGACAGGAACTAAACCATGGAAAAAGTCACACTGTCATTGTTCTTGTCTCAGACCAAATTTTGTTGCCCGGGCCATATAGCAACTTTTTTTTTTTTGAGGCCTCAAAGCCCTTGCATATAGTAAACTGTAATTGACCAGTACAAAAAGTTTATTCCCAACCTACTGCAAGCTTAGATTGAAATGAAATGGTCCAGTCCTTCCAAAACATTTTAACTGCAACCAGGAGCTGATTACTCCAAAATCTTTAGTGTAATTGTCTGGCACCTTAATAGTTACATGTCTATAAACCAACAACATGATGACCTAAATTCTTTCCAATAAAAACTGAAATATATATTATTTAAAAGAAAAGGAATTGCACTGGATAAGGAGAAATTTTGCACATCTGTCAATGGAACATGCACAAATTCACAAAAGTACTGTAGCTTGAAACTGTTCAAAGGGGATAAAATATCTCTATGCATCAAAATTTCAAGGAATTCCAAGTGAAATGAGTACACTATACACATGTATTCACAGTACTGTACCTTAATACAACCATGTGGGAATAAATTTACCTTTTTTGTACACGTACATGAAAATATGGAAGGAGTTGTGAACAATATTTGACTTCCTTCTCAAAGATGCTTTTTCCATCCCTGTCTAAGATCCTATGTGTAAAATAATTTTTTCCACCATGGCTTACCATCTGGCAATCTGTCAGCACCAAGATGGCACCCCCCCCACACACACACACACACACACACACACACTGCTAGAGCCAGTACAGTATAACCATTTCTTATCTCCATCCTGCCCTGCTTCAAGTAATGCAACTTTCTGCAACTGTCTTGCAGATAGCAGTTTTTTCTCATCATTTTGAAGCATTACTGTAGGGGTAGGAATAACTAGTGTTTGCATCAGGACGTTGGATTATAGTTTATAGTACAGGTTATGAGTCAGGGTTTATGTGGTGGCACTTTATATAGTAAACCTTCCTCTACTGGACCTAATTAATCCCACTATGTACTATTATGTCAACAAGATCGTTTCTGATACAGCTGAAGAAAAAGTCTTCCAGGAGTAAACCAATTGTGTATTACAGTACCATGCATGGACAAAAAGTGCATGTGACTTCATCCCTGATTACACCAAGAGATATCGATCAGCTTTTCCCCAGAGAGCAATTTTTCCCCCGAGAGCAATTTTTACAGGTAGGTATGCTGTAGTGAGTACAAAATTTGCAAATTACATTATCTACATATCATATCCTTGAGCCCAGAACAATATCACCTTTATTTTTGCAACAAAGCCATTTATTGGAAACCTGATTCATCAAAACAGCTTGAGGCTGTATGACACCAGGTCTGTAGCCAATGAAGGTACTAAAGGGGGGGGGGACGGGGAACACAGAAGTATACCCTACAAGGGGGGAGCTTTTTGGGGGGTGGGCCTACATACTTAATTGTATATAGGCAATGGTAACTTTGATCTTCTAGCTGGGCAAAAAATTTTATTTTGAAATATTTGTGATGTTCTTTTTGTACATTATTTGCTTTTGTTTCCATTTGAATTTAAGATGTCATGACCTTGGAACATTTACTGCTCCCTTGCAAAGTACTGTGTATGGAGAGGGCTTAGATAGCCAAGTCACCCCTTAACAGAAAACAGTGATCATGTTTTGGCAAAAGGTGCTGTACGGCTTTTGAAAAACGAAGAAATACAAAGATGGTTATTTGAGTAGTACAAGAATGACATCACAAATTATTGTCCAATCCACCATTTGAAACTGAGTTAGTAAGCTTCAAAATTTTATATCTCAGCTCAGGAATGTCCTGTGAAGATGGGAGTTGAACCATTTGGATGTATTTTAAAGCTGGGTAAAATGTATGTTTGAAATTTTAGACTTTAGGTACCTGTATACACTTTTAAAGGGTCTTATTGAGTTTGTTCACAAAATCATGACTTTTTTCCATGTGCTGACACTTACTCACATCTTGATGGTAAATGATCAAGAGATTGTGCACATCTGACTCACAACTGAAATGGCAATGATATAGTAATAAATGATTAAAACCATTTATTACAAAATCGTGACCAGATACTTTTAACCATTATTTAATAATCATACAGTAATTATCCACAAAAACTACCAATTTCTCACAGTTCGGTAATAACAGGAAGTGATACATGAGTAATGAGGCTTATTAGAAGCATTGTTATGCAATGATTTCCTTCAAACTTGTCACAAAAATTACTGATATCAACTCAATGAGCTTCTTTAAGACACCTTGAATTGAAGAAATATTTTACTGAAAATTTAAGGGGTTCCCAATAAAACAAATATTTTCTTTGCTTTTTTTTTTTTAATGAAACACCCTTTCAACCTGCACACACACCACTACATTACTTAAAGGAAGAGTTTGAGCAAAAATTTAATTTTCATATGTGAAAGAGGACCTAAATCTATGCAATCTGGTGATCCTTCCATTCAAATTGGACATGTATTCCTCAAAATATCAGCAAATGAAGTAACTACCGTACATTTGTGATCCAAACTGAGCTTAAGGCAAGCAGGGGTTATATCATTTCTTCACATTGATAAGGAATGCTTTGTTTCCTTTATTTTTTCAGTCTGTTGTGTTGACATTGCAGTTAATTGGGATAGGACCTCCCCATGGGGAATGTGAAGTTTGTAAGTTTTCCCATGCCTCTCATGCAATCACATTCAGATATAAACATACTGTATATGGGATTGTTAAGGAGAAAATTGGTTATAAAGTTTAAAGAAAAACAAAAGACTGCTCATTAATGTGAGGCTACGATATCATATGCACTTGCTTCAAGTTCACTTTTTGTTGAAAATGTGACAACTTTAACTGCTGATATCTTAAGGACCACAAATCGGATTTCAATGGAAATTTCACCAGATTGCTTAGAATAAGTACCCCTCTAACATATCGAAACTTGATTTGAGCTTAGACCCTTCTTTTAATTTTTTCCTGTTTGAGGATTGGTTCATTATTCCTGTCAATTAAGAAAGGACCTCCAGACCTCCAGTTGTTTCAATGGGACAAAAAAAGTTTTGTGCTACCAGCAGATTGATATACTGTACCAAAATCTTTGGTAATAAAGTTTTAAAGTGTACTTTTATTTGACAAGCTTGAAACTTAACATAGCAGTGAAAGCATTGAAAGGAAATACAGTAGAGTCACAATAGTATACAGCTTACAGTTTTTTCACATAGGTTCTGAACAGTATATCCTTCATAATTTTTCTCTTGTACTTGTCACACAATAGCCAACAGCTATAAATGACTAAAGTAAAACCTGTTAATTGCACAATTAGATTTGATACAAAGCATTTTACCCATATTAGCTGAGGTCAGCCATCCCAACATGTAGTTTTACAGTATAAATCTATCTTTGGCTCTCCATAAGAACAGAGTATCCCAAAACAGTAGACAAGATGGCAGACATAGGGGGTGTGGTGCAAAAACTACTGTACTCCAGGTAGCGTGCAAATTAATACACACATTAATGCAAATAAGATAGCAAAGGGTAGGTATATGTCTGCAAAGTGAATTAGTACTGTACCCTTGTTTGCTCCTCAAGCAATGCTAGTTGAATTTTCCACCAAAACATGATACACTCTGTACATCAAGTTAGAAAGTACATTGTGCAAAAGTTGCTATATGACATTAAATTGTGTATCAAAGTCTAAAAGGCATATTCCAGTGGCTTTTAACAAGGTCCTCAAGTGAAAGAGAAAAAAATTCCCGTTTATACCCTACAAACCCCGTAGCAATAATCTTTTCCTAACTCGAGATATCCCATAGTAAAGAGTACTTACTAGCCGGGCTACAGATTTCAGGAAGAAAGGGATGTTAATGCCCAAAATTGCCCCATATAACCCATATTTTTATTAAGGAAAATGAAGAAATCGCAGAACATG